>CM035342.1:22077440-22384939 GCA_020226455.1 Prunus salicina
CTTATTTAATTACAATTCACAGAAGGGTGGGACTCCATCGTTGACTTAGGCGTCCATAGATCTATGACTTTACTGCCTCTCTAGAAGAAGGGCTTGATGTCTACACTTTACAGCAGTGAAACGCCTAAAGTTGCCGATAGTTCAGTATAATGCAGTCCATATATCACTGTTTTGATTGCCAAATTTCATGGACTTTTGATGAGTGAAGTTTCCTGGAAGTCAGATCACTGACCAAACTCATACACAAACTTCAAAAACCGTATTTATCACTTTATATTTTATGGATGGTTGTCGCTAGGGTTAGCATCTTATCCCAAAAATCCGATGGACCATACCGGATTCCATTCTCCCTAACTAATGAAATCAAAATTTAAGAATAATTTTGTTTAATTATTTATATCTAAAATTTACTAAACAAGTTCTGATTTTATGAATTTTCTGCGGAGATACGGTATTTGTGTGTAATGAATATTTCTAGTAAAATCAAATTACATAATGCTAGATATAATTGGTACAGAACCAGATATGCTCAGCCAAAATCATCACAAAGGTTATACTGTCATGGTCAAGATGAAAATAATGCAGCTGTTCTCTAATGCATCGAACGTAAGACCTCGGGTGCATGGATAGTTACTTTGCAGGTTGTCTTAATTTGAAGTAGACAAGACAATGAGAAAATATAAATGTAAGGATTCGCCATGTTCCCTTGAAAGATCATGGCGAATTGTACACTGGAGTGCGGAACTTTTGGGAAGGCTTTTTCCAGCTGAACTTAGAGGGTAAAAATGATTAATGAGCTTAAGGCAAAGGGCCCACTACTCCTATCATGCCAAGCAGGGTCCCAAAAAATACCATCAACAATGCCCTTTTAGCTCGATTATGAATTTTTTAAAGTACATACAAATCACAAGGGAAAAAGCAAAAGGGCAGTTAGTGGAACTAATTGGCGCCACAGCCTTCGCTCAGAGGAAGCAGAAGGCTTGTTATCACCAAAAATTAAAAACATGGGAAATGAACAAAAGCACGCAGAATCTATGCCACAGAACAAACTTCAGGACGAGTTCAGGAATTTCTGGGCAGCATCCAAACTCAGTTCTTCATAGACCTGGAACAGATAGAAGGAATTTTGCATTGTGTCAGCAATGTAAAACATAAACTAAACTAGGAAATAGGATTATTATTCCTTTAAAAACATATGGTACATACGAGTTTCTTATGAATTCGTTGAAATGCCTTGCAAAATCTCTCTGCTTCTGCTTCACCCACCTAAACAAGTGAGCACCAAATAGTTAGATTTCCTTTCATTGTGTTTCCAGCCAAAATTGTATTGGCACACCAACATATAACTATTCTTCAGTTGTTTTGTTTAATTTATTTCATCCTTTTGTAATAAGAAAGAATGTTGAAAGGGAGTGTATCAAAAATTGGATAGGAGAGGGTGCTCTGGTTACAAATTTGGATTATTCGTAGAGCAAAATTATCATCTAGGCATGGCTAGGTAACTTGCATGGGGTTGCAATGTTGGTGGTTATACAGGGTTCATGATGGTGGTGCTGGGCCTTGGGTGTGCACCTGCTGGCTGGGTAGTAGATGGGTACATATCATATGTTGTAGCTACTAGTAGTTCATGTGGGTATTACAGTTTCTGAGAAGAACCAAAAAAAAAAAAGATCTGTGTCAAAAGTCAGCGACATTTGGTGGAGGTGACACCAAAATTTCTACCAGATGTCGCAGATACATTCATGACTATCCAACTCTAAATTGAAAACATCATAGAAATGTCGCTGAAATGCAGGAGTTTTGGCTGCATTGTTGGAAAAAAACTAACTTCCCTTCTCGAGTATCGGAATAACACCCAAAGAACTGATATATTGATAATGCCACCTTGCCGGTCATTTTGGAACTTTCTTTCTTATTGGGGTCTAAATTCCACTGACCGGTGAGGGTTGAATGGGAGAACCAGTCAACCTTGGCAAAACGTAGGCCAACCAACTAGCACAGAAACAACTCCGAACTCAAGGAGCACAGCCAGAAGGGTTAACTAATATGAGTTTTGGTTCAAAACCAAAATTCTTGCTTATGTGCCCAGGGCAGCTAACAACATAAGTTGTCCTAAAGTCCTCCTCAACACTGTGTGCCACATCCAAGCATTTCACAACTCCAATCAACACTGCGTGCTTAGCTCTCAACTCCTTTTGTATTACGAGTTGAGCCACACAATTATATCATGATTTGAGCAACTCAACTTGATGTCAAACTGGCAACTCTTAATCCTGTTACATTTACCTCGGCGTTGTGTGGGAGGAGAAATTTATAGAGGTTAGCAATGCAAATGCTAGTGTTTAGATCTGGATGCATAATATGTTATAGTGTATAAGAGCATAGTTCAACTAACAAAGGAGAAAAAGAAAGTCTTGAATGTATGACATCAGTCAATTGTCATGCTCTTTAGTTGTACTTTTGTTTAAGGCGAAGGTTTGATGTTTGTATGACTTAATGCTCTTTTCAAGCCAGACTGGGTTCAGATTTTTAGAATAAAAAACAAACAAAAGAAAAAGAAAGACCTTATATCCAGAAGTAAGGTCAATGAAAATAATGAGCAAAAGGTACAAACCACATTTGGTCAGTGCAAGTAAGTGCAATCTTGAAACTACAAAAATTCACCCTAGACTTGTTTTATTATGAACATATGGAAAAAAAGGGTTGTATCAATTCCATTTTTGTTTCTTATGTGTTTATTTTAACTGCAGAAGTGTCTTTCACTTTATTTAGAAAACTTACACAAAAGGGAAAAGAACACAACTTAGTATTGCTCAAAATTAAAGTATTCAACAAAATAGACCCATTTTTCCGCGCCTAGATATTGAGAACAATTATTATTAATTTTTATCAAGGATTGGATTCAGAATGAAACATAGGGTTAAAATGGAACAATTATATTTTTCATAATTATGTTTTATCTAACATCATTATGCAAACAAAAATCACTGCAACATAAACACATGCATTGTAAGCTCACAAACGCATTAATATGTTCATCTCTTCTTGTTTTGAATTGTCCAGAATCCTATTGCATCAAAATATGATGCGACACTACAAATTTTCATACATTAGATCGTGTTGGATATTCATAATATGTAAAATACTATCCCCACATATCCAATGAAAATCAAAGGCAAAGATGGGCATACCTTTCCCTCAGCAACCAACTTTAGCTTCTCCCAAAATGCACCTGCAAGTACACATCCAGATAAGTTCAAAAAATTTAACATTTACACTAGAACACTGGTGGTATCCACATAAAAACAACATCATGATGATGATGATGATGAGGAGAAGGAAACATCATACCATGAACTGATGACATGGAAAGAACAGAACTTTAGAAAATGTTTCATAATAATGCCAACTGGCTTATAAAAATGAGAACTCCTAGGGGTTGCACCAATTAAAAAAATTGAAAATCACAAAGAACAGGAAACTATACAAAGATAGCTAAAATCAGGCAAAAAGCAGTTCACTAATCAGGATATTTGTTATAAATAAAAGAAAATGAAGATTCTACTTCGAAATATTCCTAAGTGAAACTTTTAAAAGTTCATCACATATACAAAATGTAATATGCCAAATGACAGAGTACAATGGGCAGTAGTGGCTCTGAAGGTTATGGAGTTGTCACACTAGTTCACCCCCAAAGACAATAAGATGTACAGTTTGTGCTAGATAGAGAGCGTATGTTAGACATACCATGTTGGTCAAGTCCTTGCTTCTCCACTTCTTTTTTATCTCCCTCATCCCATGCATCCTGCCATTCTTTCACCTGTTGAGAAAATTCAAATATGTCAACAAGCACCATATGTGACAGTGTGAATGTGTGTACAACGGAAAATTTTGTTCAAAAAGTTAGTAATACCTCTTCGTGCTGGGCTGACTTAGAAGTTGATTCTTTAGATTGCTCTAATTCAGCCTGACATTATAAAAAGTTGTCTAAGAATGGACTGATGTGTATATAAGCAACCAAAAAACATTATAATTTATTGTAAAAAATGGTCGATTCCACCTGCATAATTGGGTGGTCGTTCCGCCAAATGCATAAATTAACTAATTTAATTTGCTTCGAAAAATAACTTATGTAACTGCTTTAACGTTATAGGACAATGAAGAAATACATGATCAATACTTTCAGCCTTCTTTTTACACATAATGAACTAATGGGAAAATAAAATTCGCCCTATATGTCACAAGGACTGACTTTACCATGAGTATTAATCTAACTCAAAATCTGTACCTTCCATGGTTCTTTAACCTTCCAAATCATGTGACAGGAACTGAACACAGGGAGAGATGGCTCATCAGTCAGCCTACAATCATATGACTCAAGTTTCCATAATCTCTCATCCGGTCTCTCCAGTTGAAAGGAACAACTTTCAAGGAAATAGAGTACAGAAGAAAGCTCCCCAGCCTCAACATCATTCAAATTTCTATGAAAATCAAAATTCCAGCTTATATACTGTCATGCAAGGCTTGACACTCATGATGTGAGATTTATACTCTCACCAGAAACGTTATGAGAGTTGGATAGATTATAAAGATGGGAAAAGGATTGACATAAAGGAGACTCCCCTGTCCACCAATCCTCCCAAAACTTAATTTGTGCTCCCCTGATTCCCTATGACCATATAAATATCTACTTTCCACACATATCAAGCACATAAACCACTACTTATTGAGGTTTCGACTATGCCGAAGTCCAATACTTCTAAATATAGCCTCCACCCCCTCCCCAATTCAAACTACATAAAGATAATCAAGTAAAGCACTTGGGCTGCTGGCCAAAAAAATTATACGAAAACTTCGATGATTCCTGCCATTTTAATTAGCTCTAAATTGTAACCAATTTGATTCAACCTGCTTTCTTCTCTGAGTCAAGAAAACATCTACATCAGCTAAAACTGCTTAATGCTATCCATCATCCCTCTAAATTGATTCATCCCTTAATCATTCTACACAGTGCCCTGGCCGCTTGTTCGGCATCTTAAATGACTCCAGGAACATAAAAGTGATGATGTTATACTCTGCTGACTTAGAAGTTAATTTTCTTATATCTCTTTTCCACCTTCTAAACCTGTAAATGGTCCTCTTCACTTGAAAATAGAGAAAAGGATAAAATTTCGTTCATGGAAAATTAAAATCAATATTTTCACATGACCCAGATTATATATTAGGAACCATTTTGCCCAATGTCCAACAAGTTTTAACGACAGGCAGGATGTCATACATTAAATACTAAACGACGAATTTCTAACTGATAGATTAAGAAACTCATCAAAAACCCATATTCTATAGAGCATCAAAATCACCAAATAAGAAGAATTGTTTATAAGAATAAAGAAGAAACCACGCAAAGCGAAGGCAAGGCAAAGGCAAAACAATCTCTTTTAGTGATGACGAATGAGAGAGGATAGAGAGTTACATGGTAGTCGCGAGATCGGACGATTGGGAAGAGATCAAGAAGGCGTCGGAATTCAGCCTCGTCCATTTCGCGTCCTTTCGCAAACCTAGTTACTGTTGATGTGCCGATTCTGCTCTCTAAATTCTCCAAACCCGAGTTTTCGTTTTTAAAAAAAAAATTTCTTTACGAGTATGTATTAGTTATAACCAAGATATAAAATATCGGTTGTACAAAATAGGGAAATTTCAATGGAATAATCAGGAAATTATCGATATCGATAAAAATTAAATAAAAAATATATAAATTGTAAGAAACATTTGGAAATTTTTATTGAAACTTTGGAAAAAAGTTTATTTAGTCAATTATCTATTAGTTTATCACAAAAAATTGGAAAAAAAAAAAATTTTTGCATGATGGATTTAACTCATTTAAGTTGATTATATAGCGAGCTCACAAATATTGCGAGTATAAAAAATATATAGTAATTAATAAAATAAGATTAAACACACATTAATCATTTATTTATAATGATTTACTATAATATTTTACACTTTATACATTGCGTAGTAAGATACATGAGTGACTTTAATACCATATAGAGTTTCTTTGAGTTCAAATTTTTTACTGTCTTCATCATCTATATGTGTAGAGTAAGTGTATTGTGAAGAGTAGTCATCAAATGATAAATCCCCAAAATAGTTTTGCACGTAGTTGTTAACATGTCATCCATATGGATTTGAGATTTGTTGACATTATCCATATAGCGATACTTTCGATATTTGTCAATACTTTCGATATGTGTATGGTTATGTTTCAAAATATCTTAGACCAAAAAAACAATAATATCCTCAATATTTTGTTGGTATTATCGATAAACCTTGGTTATAACCTAAATTTAAACCCTCACTACATAAATGTCATATTTTATAAAAACTTTCGAATAACCGAAAAATTCACTTGAATAGACTTAAATACCCTCAATATTCATATTTTATTTGCCCCATAAGCAAAAACCATAAAGAAAAGAAAAAAGGGAAATTAACTTAACTTAATATTCTACCCTTTACTTTAGATTAAACACAAACCTCAACAAAAAATACTTACTTTAATTTTGTCACAACCCACTTCCCCCAGTAAGATATTGTACATTTTGGTTTTATTCTGAGCTTAAGCTTATACTATCTTGCCCAAAACGCATCTTACTAGGTGAGATGGTAACCGCTTGTATAAAGCACTTCACATTTCCCTTTCGAGCGATGTGAGATTATTCACCGATCTTGCTTCTTATAAAGCTAACGAGTCTTACAATCCACCTTCCTTTGGGGCCCAGCATCATTTCTGGGACATTTCTGGTCGATGTCTAGCTTTGATACCAAATTGTCACAACTCACAACCCATATACTCACTTTCCAATGCAAAAACCAAATAACCCTTCAAATAAATGCATTAAAATTTATTGTTTATCCCCCACTAAAATTTCATTTTTCACAAATCAAATTGAGTAATGCCATGCTTATCACTTTTTTATATCATAAATATATAGCAAATGATGTGGCATATCCATATCATATGCCATATCAATTAAATCAATAAAGTATATTTTAATAAAGAAAAAAGAATGATGTTAATCACATTAATTAACTTATGTGATATGCATATATCAACTGTCACATCATATGATATAAAATTGTGATAAGACTAGTATTATTCAATCAAATTTCCCCTCCCCTTTACTATCTTCCTCTACTCTCTCTCCTCGTAGAAACCTTAGATCTCCAATTTTTCTATCATTTGAGTAAATTTTCCAAAAAAAATGAAATGAAAAGGGAGAAGTCTAAAACACTTGGGATCAAACTCACCTGCAGATGTGGATACCTCTTCTTCCTCAACAACTATGATCTCCCAAACCCTTTTCAAAGAAAAATCTTCATTACATCACAACTTTCAATCTAACTCTACGATTTTAAAACCGTTTTCGCCTATAGATTCGTGGGAGCAACCTCTACAGTCTGAGGTAAATTATTGCGGGCTTTCTTCAAGTTTAGAATTTCCCCAAAATGGAGTTTTAACTAATATGGTTTCGATTCTTGTAATTTGAAAGGTGTTTGAGTTATTTGAGGGTCTTGGAGTTTGAATTGGTGATTGGTTAATTGAATTGGGATGTTTTGAGGTGACTCTGGAAATCTAAGTTGGCATTTGTACATACTGAGTTTATTCATGTAATTGAGGTTTTGCACATATTTATGAATTTTATGAATCATTATTGCTCTTTGCTTTGCTCCTTTAATTGTTAGATCTATTTCCTTGAATGTGGCATAGTTTCTTTACTTCTTTATCCATATGCACTCGAATTATTGTCTTGATTTTATTTTTGAAGATTGTCTTGTAATGTATGTGTTTCTGTGTTCGTATTGATTTCACCTGGGGTGGTCTTAGTTTTAAATTTTTTGAGATGTACATGCATGTTTCACTAGAATTTTGCTCAAAATAATTAGTTCCAATGGATTTTTAAGTGGAGAAGAAAAAAGGGTTATGGGTCTGCAAGTTGAAAGAAGATCTGCATGTTTCACTGGAATTTTGCTCAAACTCATACATAAACATGCAGACCCATAACCAGCATAAACTGTTCAAATATCTTTATTCTGTATTCTGCCACTAGTGAAACATACATGTACAACTCTTCTTTTTTCACATTGTTCAATGCATTCACATAGTTTGACATCCACTATCATGACAAAGCCATAAAGAGATCTTTTTTCAGCTTGCACATCAACAGATTGCCATGTATACAAGCACTGGCGGACCTAGGAATTTTTTAGTGAAGGTGCAATTTTGAAAGGCTAAAAACTCTTTGTGAATTGAACATCTAAGGCTTTTTTATCTAGATTGACCTTAGGTCCCTTCATGCATTCATATCATACATGAAAAATTGTTCTGTGTAAAAATATTGACTAAGTATGAAAAATGGTTTTTCAGAATAATCATTTTCTCAAGATAATTTTTGGCGGCTTTTATTCCTTACACATCAAATAAGAAAACTTGATTTTATGGGATTTTATTATGAAGTATATATTGACTTAATGAGCTATCATTTTTAGCCTAAATCGTATTTTGCACTAAAATCGATTTTTCAAATTTTGATATGGGGGGAATTTGATTTTCTAGTAATTTTATTTGAATCTAAATTGGGGGGTGGGGGGGGGGGGGGGTACTTCCTTATTTACATTGTAAACTTAAGTAAATTGAGTAATATAAAAATAAATGAAAGTAAAAAGACAAAGACATTTACTTAAATGTTGAAGATGGAAATAAGGTAATCTGTACACCACCATCAGCTGAGCAAAGGGGCAATTTCAAACACCTACAATGGTTTTTCTGGCGAGGGGAGGTGCAGCTGCACCTCCTTGCTCCTTAATAGATTCGCCAGTGTATACAAGGGTGCATAACCAGTTCAGGCAGACATGAAATCAGATGTTGGGTAAATACCTAGCCTTCAACAGACGGGCAACAAGGGAATTGGGAAATTCAAGTAACCTTCATCCTTGTTCACAAGAGAAGCTTTATTAAAACTTACGAATTCACGGAATCCCAAACCACCCTCAGTCTTGTGACGACACAATGCTTTTCAATTTTTCCAGTGAATGCTTCTATCAGAGCATTTCCAGCAACACACCTTGGGGGAGGGCTGGGGGGGGGGGGGGGCGCTGGGGGAAAATCTTGTTTCTAGCAACACAAATCAGCCAAGGTGTGGGCCTCAGCAAAAAAATTTTGCCTGGGCTAGCCCTTGAGGAGGTCCAGCCCGAGTAACAAAACTCGTTTTGGGCTGACGTCAGCGACGCGGTTTAAATTTTTTTAATGTGGCGTGTGCAACGCACGCGCCAACCTTAAAAAAAATTTGACGCGCCCGCTACAGTTGATCAGTGCATAATTACATATCTTTTTGTACCCTTCTAACTTATGATTTGGTTATGTTTTTGAGTTAAACTTGTGCTTTTAATAAAGTTTGTGTATGTTTCAGTATAATAAGGTTGAGACTCATTACATGCATTTTGAAGACAAGTTAGCTCAAAACAGTGTCTGCAGATCATTCAATTTCATGGATTAACCTGTACTTGCTCAAGAAGAACCAGATAATGAGCCATATATCATTGGAAAGATACGGAAGTCTAGTTTCCATAGCATTTTACGGTTCATGATTTGGAGTCTTTTAGAGGAAGTTATACATGATTTAGTAGCTCAAGGTCAAAATTCGGCAGCATCTGCGTTACTGGGCCAAAAATGACATTTGAAGGTCTTCCCTATTTTCCCTTGAGTTGGGCTACATATGACTGGAAAGAAGACATTCTGAACTTCAAGTTTGAGGGTTCAAAGTCATCATTTGCTTAAGGGAAGCCCAATTAGTAAGCCCTTGAAGTTTCTGGTCATGCTGACCTAAGCATGAGCGAAGTGTGCTTGGTCATAATGACATGAGGATGAGGTATTATTGATTGTGGGAAGTTAGGTGAAGCAGATGCATTTCTTATATTTGAGTGGAGTTTTACAGCAGCTAAAGGGAATCAAACATAATGAAGTGGGAGCTGCAATATAAAGCCTAAAAAGAAAGAATTGTTTTCAAATGCAAGTGTGTTAGGTGAAGTTAGGTGTGGTTGGTGAACATAATTGTATAATCAGATTCCTCTAACACTTGTGCCTATAAATAGAGTCTCCAAAGAGCTAAGAGGGCAGATCATATCAATCCATCAATTCACTTCATCCATCACAAAGAGAGAAGAGAGCTACTAGTTGCAAAAGGAAGCAGAGCTTGGAGCTGTCCTGGGAAGTCCTTGCTGCCATCATCTAGTTCTTTTCTTCTTTTTATCCTATCTTATGTATTTCCATTCTATATTGCTTTTCAATTATTAAATATGAGTAACTGAATTTCTTATTAGTTAGAGGTGAATTCGAAGCCATGGACATATGTTTTATATGAATTGATCACTTCCAGTTATGGTTTCGTAAAGTATGAATGTGATTTACTTTTCTGTTTATTCAGGACTTATTCTTGCATGTTTATTAAGGATGCATACTTAGTTTGCATGCAGGGATTTGATGCTAGAATATGAGGGAATTTGATCGGTGCATAATTACATATCTTTTTTGTACCATTCTAACTTATGATTTGGTATGTTTTTGAGTTAAACTTGTGCTTTTAATAAAGTTTTGTGTATGTTTCAGTATAATAAGGTTGAGACTCATTATTTACATTTTGAAGACAAGTTAGCTCAAAACAGTGTCTGCAGATCAGTCATATTTACGGATTAACCTGTACTTGCTCAAAAAGAACCAGATAATGCGCCATACATCATTGGAAAGATACGGAAGTCTAGTTTCCGTAGCATTTTACGGTGCATGATTTGGAGTCTTCTAGAGGAAGTTATACATGATTTAGTAGCTCAAGGTCAAACATTCGGGCCTCAGTCCAGTTTCCGTGGGTCACTTTACAGGCCTCCGTTCAGCTACTTGCACAAGTCAGATGGGGTGACACCCTTGATAGAAGTTGTTCCAATTGGTGTCTACTATAACATATCCAAATTTCAGCCCCATTGGATAAGTCTGGAGCCCTCAGCATGTCAAATACCGAACCTGGTTCACAGACAATCCAGGCCTTAGTCCAGTTTTCATGGGTCCGTTTGCAGGCCTCAGTTCAGCTACTTGCACAAGTCAGATGGGGCGACACCCTTGATAGAAGTTGTTCCAATGGGTGTCTACTATAACATATCCAAATTGCAGCTCAATTGGATAAGTCTGGAGTCCTCAGCATGTCAAAAACCGAACCTGGTTCACAGACAAATCTTTGCTGTCACATGTGCTTAAAGCAGCCACACATGGAGGCAAAGCATGGGCAGCTGTTGAGCCATGTTCTTAAAGCAGCCATACATGGAGGCAAAGCATGGGCAGCTGTTGATCCATGTGATTAAAGCAACCACACTTGGAGGCAAAGCTTGTGGCAGCTGCAAAGCATGAGCTGCCACACATGGGAGACAAAGCATGAGCTGCCACACATGGGCAGCTAAGAGACCAGCCAAGGGGGAGGACGAATTTGAAGCCTATAAATAGAGAGTTTCAGCTCATTCAAAGGAGGATATCATTCCATAAATTACATTTCCATTGTACACCATCAAAGAGTTGTCTACACCATCAAAGAGTTGTCTACCATCAAAAAGTTGTTTACACCATCAAAGAGTTGTCTTCTTTATCAAAGAGCTATCTTCTTCTTCTTTCTCTTTTTATTTTCTGTTTTGTATGTTCTTGCTATCCATTCAAATTATGGATAGCTAAATATTTTAGTTAGGGCTCGATTGAAGCCGTAATCATGTTTCTTTAAGGATTTCGATATGTCTTTGCTATAAACTACTTTTGTGATGCTTATTGATTAATTTCAGATTATATTTTACTCTTTACATACGTTATGTTATGCTTGATCATCATATTTAGATGACCGAGTCTTGTACCTATGAAAGTAACAAAAGAACTAGTTATAAGTTCTTGAAATTAATCATCATGAATAACTAGAATAGATACCATGTTCTAGAATTTGTGTGTTTGTTGATTTCCATTGTGTTATGCATTCTTAAAGTACAACTTAGTAGATACCATGCTAAACACAACTTAGGGAAATCAATAATTTAAAGAGTAGATATCATGCCTTTAGGTTGACAAACATAAGCATCCAAAATCTGTTTTGTAGCATTGTGCATGTCGTTTGCTTAAAGAAAAAGATTAGTGGTGAACATCGAATCCCTAACTAGTTTTATCATTGTTTTAACCTCAATCCAATTCTATTTTTAATCAAACGCTGTATTCAATATTTAGTATTTAAATTTTCAGTTTTCAATACCATCATAAGAAAATCATCATTTTGAACACCTTGTCTACACCGAATGCCATTTAGTTTAAGGAAAATAAATTAAGCACAAATTAATCCAATCCTTGTGGGAACGATCTCATATTTGCTTTCTATACTATTTATCTGATCTTGTGCACTTGCGAGTTAAAACGTGCATATAGTTGCTTAATTTTTAGGTTACTATTTGTTCAACAGAATTTCACCTAATCGTTATGAACTTATATTCACAAGTAGTAAAAGTCACTAGTCATGATTGTGTTAAGTAAATTCCTGGCAGGAGTATCATGCTTTTCATAGTTACAAATGCTTTGTCAAAGCTTATGATTTTCATAGAACTTAATGATCTTTGATATGTATCTCTATCATGCTGTTCATATAGGGAACTTGATAAGAATAATTTGATTGAGTCGCTGAGTCCAATTCAATGAACTTAGGAAAATTTGAGAGTTAATTAGTGCAGTTTACAATTAATTTGGGGCTTTGTCATTCGTACTTTATAGAAAGAGTAACTGGAGATCAATTTGTGTGCATATGTTCCATGTGTGGAGAAGAATCCTCTAGCTATCCCTTAATCCATATTTCATTCACAACTTAGTTATTTGCTGCTGTCAATTTTACTTTGGTCTAAATCATCTAACTCCCCCCAATCATTGTTCCCTTAACTTAGTTCTAGTTTAATAAGTTTAATTTGTGTTGATTAGCATCCCTCCTAATCCCCAGAATAGAACGATCCCTACTTACTCGTACTACGATTGCATGATTTTGTGCGTTAGTTATTTCTCACGCCAACAGTGACCCTCTAACGGGTCTATTCCACGTGGCCCCACATGAGCTGTCCGATCAGCTTTATTCCAAATCCAACGGCAGCCATTTTTCGCGAATAAAAAAGTGAAAAAAAAAAAATCGAAACTCGCACTCAACGGCTCTCTTCCACATGGCGTAGTGTAGGCGCTCCGATTCAGTTCCTTTTGCAATCCAACGGCAGCTGTTAATTCTGCCCAAAAAAAAAAGAAAAAAAATCGGAAAAAATTTGAAAAAATACCCAAAAAATACTGATTTTTTTTCCTATAAATACCAACCAATACTCTTCACTTTTAACACCAACTCTTCATACATTTTCTTCTCATTCTACCATTATTCACTTTGTAGTCAATATTTTTTTCACTTTGAAGTTGAATTTTTCTAGAAAAATTTATGGGTTATTCTAGTGAAACCGGAGGGGCATGGAGTGTCATGGAAGATGTTAGCTTGTGTGAGTCTTGGCTCCACATTAGTCACTGTCCTGTAACGGGCAATGAGATGAAATTCTGTCATATGTGGAAAAAAATTCATCAGGATTTTTGTGAAAGGGTAATTGGTTCGACCAGTACAGATCAGGCACTATCTAGTAGGTGGAAAATTCTTACCAAAGAGTTGTCGAAATGGAGGGATGCCTTGGCAAAGGCGATGGACAACCATAGAAGCGGGGAAAACCTTACCAGTGAGGTAAATTATTTGTCATTTTTGTTTTATTAATTTCTATGTCATATTAAAGTTTATTTAAATATTTCTTGCAATTTATATATTTTGTTAATATTTCTTGTATTTCCAATATTAATATGAATGTTTGTTGCAATATTTAAATTTTGTTTTTCATTTCTAATAAATTGTTAAAGTTTCTTGTATTTCCATTATTATTTTTTTATACTTGTTGCATTGCCAATAATTTTTAAAGTTTCTTGCATTTTCATTTTTTTTTTATAGACTATACAAGCACAAATGTTTTTTGGTGCTACTGGGCAAGGAAAAAAAAGTTTCAACCATACGCATTGTTGGGAGGTGGTGAAGAATTGTAAGAAATTCCAAATTATTCCAACGGGTCCGACGGTAGTCTTGAACGAGACGCCGCTCCATGAGACACGGGCATCGGATTCACCTATGGATTCCCCGATGAGTTTGACTCACCTATCGAAAAGGAGCCGAGGCCTATAGGGAGGAAGGCGGCGTAGGCGAAGAGAGGGAGTAATTCTACCAAGGCATCATCTAAATTTTTGGAGGACCTTTCAAAGATGCAAGCCATGAGAATTGAAATGGACATGAAACAACAAGAGCACGATAGGGCAATTGATGTAGAAAATGCAAAAGAAAGGGAGTATGTACGCCAAGAAAGGGAGTATGCACGCCAAGAAAAGATTGAAAATAAGGATCGGGAAACAATGACCATGGATACAACCCATATGTCCCCTGAAACAAAACAATATTGGAAGTTAGAACGAAGGGATGTTATGAGACGAAGACTTTTTCGTGACGATGGACCTAGTAACACGGATTGTTAAATGATTAAAACAATTAAGTAGGGGTAGGCATTATAACCGAAGACCCGACCGAACCGCCCGAACTGGACCGCTTTTGGTGGTTTGGTTCAGTTTTTATAATAAAAAATCCATGAACCGGTAAAAAAACCGCCCGAACCGGCCATGAACCAGTTTTATTTTTGAAAAACCGGGGAAAACCGGACTGGACCGAATATTTTAAATTATATTATTTAAAAATAAATTTTAACACGTGGCAACGGCTAATTCGTCCATTTTAAGCCTAGATCTACGCCTTGCCACACTTCATTGCTCGCTTGCGAAACCCTAACATTTCATTTCAGCCGCTCCAAATTTCTTTTCATTCTCTCTCGATTAGATCTGCCTCTCTCACTCAACCTCCTCTCCCCAAACCAAATCCGCCGACTTCTTCTTTCAAGCTCTCTGTCACTGTCGTTCTCTCTCTCTCTCTCTCTCTCTCTCTCTCTCTCTCTCTCTCTCTCTCTCTCTCGGCGACTCTCGCAGCGTGGCTCTCTCTCTGTCATTGTCGTGTGGGTAATTGTTTTTCCCTACTAATGTTATATGCATGTAGTTTCTACTTGCGCTTTCAATTTATATGCCTGTAGACTCTTACAGTGTGGCTCTCTCTCTCTCTCTCTCTCTCTCTCTCTCTCTCTCTCTCTTTTGCTTGCATCATCTGGTCACTGAGTGTGGCTCTCTCTTTTTATTGCTTGTTCGCTTGTTTCCGGATTAGAGTACTTTTTATTTGTCGATCCTCATCAAGAAGTTTCTATCTACACCAGGCGGCAGGTATAGATCTCTCTCTCTCTCTCTCTCTCTCTCTCTCTCTCTCTCTCTCGCGTGTTGAACATTTGGATATATGTTATGTTAAACCTTTTGTCTCTGCATGATATGTAAGAGTTGCTTTGTTATTGTTGAAGTTTGATTTTGACAAATTCAGAATTTTGGGCTCAGAAGCCATGCGTGTTGAGATTGTTTGTCTGCTATTTTATTTTCTGTTTGTGGTTGAAACTTGAAACATAGAATCAGTTTCCAAAAAACGAAAGGTGAGGGAAAAAAGGAGAGAAAAAACACTTCAAAAGTTCTAAAAAGTAAAAAGCAATTTAAATGGCTTTTAGCTTTTAGCCTCCTGTTACTTTTAATTCTCTATACTTCTCATGTCTTGTTCATCTCTTTCATCTCCTCCATCACTTTAATTTTCTTTAAAAGCTGTTATCAGGCAAGCCTTCACTCTGCGGTTTTCTTTTGCTGGCATTTATGCAGTAGGCTTCATCTATTAAAGAGTTATGATTATTCATATGAATTGTAGTTATTTCTATTGGATGACTTTCTGTAGTTATTTTTATCTAATCTGACTGTTGTGATTTTTGGTGGACAGAATTGATTTTGGGATCATAGGAAACGATTGGCTTGCTCTAGGTAATTTCTCTTATCTGAATATGTTGTTGTTTGATTTATTTCTGGTGTTGCTGTTTTGGTAGATGCAAAATATTGATTACATGCTTATTGTTTTGGTGTTGTTGCTTTGGAAAAATTGGAAAAAGGTTTTCTTTCTTTTCTACATTAATTATAATTTGTAGTTTCTTTGTGTTATTAATTCATATGCTTACTAATTGTTTTTTCTTTCTTTGTGCAGAAGTGCAAATCTGATTTGAATATCAAACAACTCATGGAATTGTATGTGTATATGTAATGGAAGTTTATTTGTTTTTATTTGGATTTTCTTTTGAGCTTTGCAAATATGGAAATTGTGATTGAGATTACTCTCACAATTTGCTATGGATTGTAATTATTAATTTCTGTATTTTGAGATGTGTGGTGGATGATTTGCTATGGTTTTAAGGTTTTTTTAAAAGTATTTGAATGATGAAAAAACTTTAGATATGCAGAGTTGGAGAAACTAGAAAAACTGGAAAATTGTATAGGAACTGTCAAAACTTTAATTGTTTAAATATGTCCAAAAAACAGAATGGGCCTGGAAAATATTTTTAAAAAAAGCCTTCAATTGTTGCTTTTGTTGGGCCTCGGCAAATACCCGAACCGAACCAACCCGACCCTCCTAACTCGGGTTTCGAATTAACTCGAAAATGGGCTTAAAAGAGAGGTCCACGGTTTAGCTTATGGGCCTGCCGACAAGCCCGGTTCGGTGTGTGGTTTGGGCCTATAACCGACCCAACCCGACCCGTGCCCACCCCTACAATTAAGTTAGTTTGCTTGTCTTTCATTTCATTGTATTTTTTTTTTGGTTTAAAAAATTAGTGGTAATTCATGTATTTTATTTTATGAGTTGTATTGATTTTCTTGTAGTGAATGAAGAAAATATTCAACAAAATTCCTTTTTATTCAAAACATTCCATACATAAAAATCAAACCACAACCAAAGCATAAAAAATAAACAAACCACAATAAAAGCATAAAAAAAAACAACAAAACATAACTAAGAATACAACATAAACATAATGCACTAAAAAAACATCTTCACTTGACTTCATTGACTTTCATTGCCTTTCATCGCCCACAAATGCTCCATCAAGTCAACTTGACGGTGTTCATGAATATACGACGATTGCATCTCTGTGTAGCGCTCAATCATACGATGCATGAAAGTACCATCTCTAACCAATGGATCATGCTGCACTGGTTCTCCATTTGGCCCCATAGGTTTTTCATAAATTCGTGTTAAGGTCGTGTTCATGGGATCTGGTTCATACACTTCATCAACATCGTAATCATACTCATCTTCCACAATCATGTTGTGGAGGATGATACAAGTCATCATTATATTTCTGAGCACCTCCTCGTCAAATAGACGCGCTGCGCCCCTGATAATAGCCCACCGAGCTTTGATCGGTGCATAATTACATATCTTTTTGTACCCTTCTAACTTATGATTTGCTTATGTTTTTAAGAAAAACTTGTGCTTTTAATCTATTTTGGTTTGTTATTCAGTTCATTGGGTTTTAGGTTACAATGGTGGCTTTGGATAGGAAAATATGCAAAGTGATACAATTCATGCATGTTAAGGGCTAATTGACAAACAGGTCATTGGTAATTGCATGTACCGATATGCAATTGACAAACAGGTCATTGGTAATTGCATATACCGATATGCAATTGACAAACAGGTCATTGGTAATTGCATGTACCGATATGCAATTGCATGAACATTACAATCATGAATGTGGAGGTGAATTTTCCAGAACCAATTCGGGACACTCATGTCAGTCCAGTTTTGTGGGTCATCTTACAGGCATCATTCCAGCAACCTGCACTACTTGGATGAAGAGACATCCTTCACAGAAAATGTTCCAATGGGTGTCTAGTATATCATATCCAAATTTCGGCCCAATTGAAGATATATAGAGTCCTTAGCCCTTCAAACACTGAACCATGCTCAGAAGTGTAGGCAGCTGCCAGCTATAGAGCCATGTGCTTAAAGCAGCCACATGGAAGACAAACCAGCATGTAAACTCAGAAGTATGGGCACCTGCCATTCCTAGAGCCTTGTGTTACACAGAAAAACAGCCACAAAAGGGGAGATAAAGAGCCATATGCTCAAAGTAAACACATGGACAACTCACACTCACACATGGACAACTCACACTCACACATGGGTAGCTCACACTCACACATAGGTGTGCTTGATCAGCCAAAGGGGAGCTTCACACTCTATAAATAGAGAGCTTCACACTCATTCAAGGCATCACACTCCATTCAACAATCCATCAACTCACTTCATCCATTACTCATACGCATTCAAATAGAGAGAGAGAGAGAGAGCTAGTTGCAAAAGGAGCAAAGCTTGGAGCTGTCTTGGGAATTCCTTGCTGCCATCATCTAGTTCTTTTCTTCTCTTTATCCTATCTTATGTATTTCCATTCTATATTGTTTTTCAATTATTAAATATGAGTAACTGAATTTCTTCTTAGTTAGAGGTGAATTCGAAGCCATGGACATATGTTTTATATGAATTGATCACTTCCAGTTATGGTTTCGTAAAGTATGAATGTGATTTACTTTTCTGTTTTATTCAGGACTTATTCTTGCATGTTTATTAAGGATGCATACTTAGTTTGCATGCAGGGATTTGATGCTAGAATATGAGGGAATTTCACCTAATCGTTATGAACTTATATTCACAAGTAGTAAAAGTCACTAGTCATGATTGTGTTAAGTAAATTCCTGGCAGGAGTATCATGTTTTTCATAGTTACAAATGCCTTGTCAAAGCTTATGATTTTCATAGAACTTAATGATCTTTGATATGTATCTCTATCATGCTGTTCATATAGGGAACTTGATAAGAATAATTTGATTGAGTCGTTGAGTTCAATTCAATGAACTTAGGAAAATCTGAGAGTTAATTAGTGCATTCACAATTAATTTGGGGCTTTGACATTCATACTTTATTGAAAGAGTAACTGGAGATCGATTTGTATGCATATGTTCCATGTGTGGAGAAGAATCCTTAGCTATCCCTTAATCCATATTTCATTCACAACTTAGTTATTTGCTGCTGTCAATTTTACTTTGGTCTAAATCATCCAACTCCCCCCAATCATTGTTCCCTTAACTTAGTTCTAGTTTAATAAATTTAATTTGTGTTGATTAGCATCCCTCCTAATCCCCGGAATAGAACGATCCCTACTTACTCGTACTACGATTGCATAATTTATAGGGTTTAATTTGTGCGTTAGTTATTTCTCACGCCAAATTTTGGCGCCGTTGCCGGGGATTAGCAAAATTGCTAATCTTCCGTGCGTTTTCGTTGTTCTTGTGTTTCTGATTTTGTTTTGTTTTGTTTTCTTTGTTTTTGGTACAAGTGTATGACTCGAAGTTCACATCGTGTTCATGTGCACATATTGGACTTTGACGACGATCTCGAACGAACTTTGAGAAGGAAGAGGAAACAGCCAGAACTCAGTCTCTCTAGTTCTGGTTCCGAACCCGAATCTGAAGCAGAAACGGACTTGGAAGAGGAACAAGACATCGCTGTAGACAATAGATCAATCAAGGAACTTTCAGCCTCTGAATTGGACAATGCAGTCCCTCTTTGCATTCAATACCCCGGGGCTGCTGCAGGCAAGACCGATGTGTTTGAATTGAAGTCAAGTTTGCTACATCACATTCCCAAGATACCATGGGCTGTCCATGGAAGATCCAAACAAGCATTTGAAGGAATTTGAAGTAGTATGTTCAAGTATGACACCCATTAACGTGGATGGAAATATTTTGAAGATGAAAGCCTTTCCATTTTCTCTTATGGACAAGTCTGAGGATTGGCTCTATGAACTAGCACCTGGAACCGTTACTTCTTGGGAAAGTATGAAGAAAGCATTCTTAGAGAAATTCTTCCCAACTTCAAGAATCATTGTTTTGAGGAAGAAAATTAGTGGAATTCAACAAGGCCCGGGAGAATCCTTTCCAGTGTACTATGAGCGTTTTAAGACGTTAGTTGCATCCTGCCCACAACATCAAATGAAGGAAGAGCTTTTAATTCAATATTTCTATGAAGGGCTACTTCTACTGGAGAGACAAATGCTTGATGCTTCAGCAGGAGGTGCTTTGTGTTGATTGACAGATTTTGTTCTATCTATTTCTCGCAAGTGCACGAATCAATTATAGTATAGGAATGCAAGTACGAGGTCGTTCCACAGAGACTTAGATGAAAGTACTTAATACTACTACTTAGATTCCAAATAACCTAAAGCTAAACATAATTTAATTGAGATTGAATTGAGTTGTTTGGAGTGAAAACTACTAAAAAGGAATGCAAAGAGCAAGTGATCAGGAGTAGATGTTTAGAGAATGTAAAGACGATGAGACAAGCACTAGGGGTTCAACTTCACCATGACAATCCAATTTCAAGTTACAAGTTGACAATCACCTAAATTGATTACAATTCTGGAGTTCGTGTTATGTATGATTATCCATATGATGTTTGGTTTTAATCAAGTACTCAGAAACACAACCTAGCTATGATGTTTAGTCTAAGCTATGAATCTGAATCCATTAAGCTTGAGTACCAACACTATAGAACCAAGTAAACATTTAAACATGATGTTTGTCCTAAATGCATTACTCACTCATTCACTAATCAGTTCAAGAGTCATATGATGTTTATGTAAACTTGAACTAGATAATCAACATGCAGGTGTTAATAATGGCCAGTTATTTAAACATGCATAACGATTCAATAAGAACAAGTGAATGAGACCAGAATTTAGAAGTAATCAACAAAGGATAACATTAACTTGAAAACATGAAATTGTCTTGACAGGCTACATTGAAACCCTAGTTATGGTAATTAGTTACACATCATTAATGGAGAATACAATTGAATCAAAGTAAACATGGAGAAGGTAAGAAAAACCCGTGAAGATCAAATTATGATGTTGAAGAACTCCTCACAGCTTCCACCATGTATACTTGCAGCCAGATGTGAAGAATGATGTGAATCTGAATGTGTGTATGAGTGTAGTGGATGAAGTGAGTTGGAATGAGTTTGGGTGAGTGGTGATGGTAGAGGAAGAGGAAATTCGTAGAGAATTGGAAGGGAGGTTTTCTGGAGCTGTTTTGATGATTTTGGACAGAATGGAGTGTTTGGGGAAGGATGGAAGTGTTAGAGGTTGGCTAGAGTGAATTGTAGTGGCTGAATGGAATGAGATGGTTTGTATTCAGATTTGGAGTGCTATTTATAGGGAGAATGAGAAGAGGAATCTGAATTGATTTAAGCCTCCACCATCAGCTCTTGCAATTGAATATCTGCTCCACTTCACCAACAATTCCCACCAGAAACCACACCTCATCCTTAGCTCAGCATGACCAAGCAAGCAATGAGCTCATCTGTAAGTCAGCATGACGTGTACTTTGATGGGCCGACGGATTGGACTTCCCTTACTCAATTCATGTATGTGAGCAGCCCATCCTCATGTTCAGACTCTTATCTTTCGATCCACATGTTATTTGGGCCAATCTAAGTTCGGACGAAGAAGATAAGTCTGAAATGAATTTGTAACTCAGTCTTCCGTTTTTACACATTGTTTTCACCATTTTACTCCAAATGTCTCAAGTATTACCTAGAGCTCAATGAACTGAATGACAAACACAAAAGAGGTTAAAAGCACAAGTTTTACTTAAAAACATACCAAATCATAAGTTAGAAGGGTACAACAAGATATGTAATTATGCACCGATCACTTTGGTTGACAAAACACCAGTTGCTGCAAAGATCTTAATAGCAAACCGAGCTTTGAATGCACAACAATATGAAGGAGTTGGATGGAGAGATCATGCACAGCCAAGTCAAGTTAATGAGGTAAGTGCTATTTCAGAACTTCAATCTCAAATGGCTAATCTCTCTACTCTTATTTCGCAGGTTGTTGAAGGACCCAAAGTGCAAAGTGCAGCCACTTGTAGCGTGTGCTCTATGCATGGACACCACACTGATCAATGTCCTCAATTAATAGCGAATGGGGGATGAGAAAGTGTCAATGCCATAGGTTATCAAGGACAAACTCAACCTAGGTATGACCCATTTTCAAACACCTACAATCCAGGCTGGAGAGATCATCCAAATTTTAAGTGGAGGGAGCCTCAACAAACTCAACAACAAGGCGGATATAAACAGCCACCTCCGGGGTTCTATCAAAGGCCATTCGCACCACCACAACCTCAACCACAAACTGCCCAATCAAATTCAGGTTCCCCAATGGATAATGATCAAATGCTTAAAGTACTAACTTCTTTGACTCAGGGTTTACAAAATCAAGCCAAAGAGATGAGCGAAGTGAAGAAGCAAATTGGGCAGCTGGCGGAATTCATGGGACAGTTTAGAGAAGAAGGCAAACTACCTAGCTCAACCATTGTCAACCCAAAAGGAGGTTTTGAAACGGCTAAAGCTATCATCTTGAGGAGTTGTAAAGAGATTGGAACCAATCCCAAAATGTCCAAACAAAGCCCAACAGAGAATGAAAAGTTGCTCTTCAAAGAGAAGGAGAAGGACAAAGCCATGGCAAGGGAGGAACAACCATTGCTGCAGTCCCCCAAAGCTCCTGCACAACCAAACTCAGGTAAGGTTGTTCCAAATTCAACTCATTCTAACCCTATCCCACCAAATGTGCCTTTCCCTCGCAGGTTTATGCAGTCTAAGAAAGAAGAGAATGAAAAAGACATCTTAGAGACTTTCAGGATGGTACAAGTAAATATCCCACTTCTTGACGCAATAAAGCAAGTTCCAAAGTATGCTAAATTCTTGAAAGAGCTTTGTACAACAAGGAGGAGGAATTCGAACAAAGAAGTGGTAAGGGTAAGTGAGAATGTTTCTGCAGTGTTGCAACGAAAACTGCCACCTAAATGCAAAGATCCAGGTAGTTTCCCAATCCCTTGTGTTATTGGTAACACCAAGTTTGAACATGCCATGTTAGATTTAGGTGCTTCCATTAATGTCATGCCATACTCTATTTATGCATCTATGAACTTAGGGGAGCTTAAAAATAATGGAGTTATAATTCAATTAGCCGATCGTTCTAATGCATATCCGAAAGGAGTTTTGGAAGATGTTTTGGTGCAGGTTAACCACTTGATATTTCCAGCAGATTTTTATGTGCTTGAGATGGAGGATTCGGCCCACTCTACACCATTGCCAATCTTACTTGGACGACCTTTCATGAAAACAGCCCGAACCAAGATCGATGTATTCAAAGGGACATTGACAATGGAATTTAATGGCGATATCATTGATTTCAATATTTCTGAAGCTATAAGGTACCCTGTTGATGATCACTCTTGTTTCTCTATTGATGCATTTGATTCTTTGGCGCAGGAATATCTCGAATCCCTGGATAGGGATGCCCTTGAAACCACCATTGTTCAAGGAATTGAACTCATCACCAATGGGGCCGAACCTAATCATGAAGAAATCTGTGAGATGGTGGCTACCTTTGAGTCATTGCCAAAATATGTTGGTAAGCCTCCAATCCCAATTCCAATTCCCGTTTCTGCTAACAAGTTGTTACCTTCAGTGATTCAGGCACTCACTCTTGAGCTTAAACCGTTACCGAATCATTTGAAGTATGTCTTCTTGGGAGATAAAGAGACTTTGCCCGTCATAGTCTCCTCATCACTCACGGCAGTGGAGGAGAAAAAACTAGTTCGGGTGTTGCAAAAGTACAAAACAGCGATTGGATGGACTTTAGCCGACATCAAGGGAATTAGTCCTACAACATGCATGCATCGCATACTTCTAGAGGAAGGGGCTAAACCAACTCGAGAGGCTCAACGCCGACTCAACCCTCCAATGATGGAAGTTGTGAAAAAGGAGATCATTAAGCTTCTCGATTGTGGGGTCATTTACCCAATTTCGGATAGTCGTTGGGTTTCACCAGTTCAAGTTGTACCAAAGAAATCAGGAGTCACTGTGGTAAAAAACGAAGAGAATGAACTTGTCTCGACTCGTATCCAAACATGCTGGAGAGTTTGCATTGACTATAGGAAGCTCAACGCCACCACAAGGAAAGATCACTTCCCTTTGCCGTTCATTGATCAAATGCTTGAAAGGTTAGCTGGTCATTCTTTTTATTGCTTTCTTGATGGCTATTCGGGATATAATCAGATTGTTATCGCCCCAGATGACCAAGAAAAGACTACTTTTACTTGTCCACTTGGTACTTTTGCTTATCGACGAATGCCATTTGGTTTATGTAATGCGCCAGCCACCTTTCAAAGATGCATGGTAAGTATCTTTTCTGATTTCGTTGAGAAGATTATTGAGGTTTTTATGGATGATTTTAGTGTTTTTGGTGACTCCTTTGATGGCTGTTTAACTAATCTCACGTTGATATTAAAACGTTGCATTGAAACTAACCTTGTTTTAAATTGGGAAAAATGTGATTTCATGGTAAAACAAGGCATAGTTTTAGGACATATAATTTTAGAAAAGGGAATTGAAGTTGATAAATCAAAAATAGGTCTTATACGCCACTTACCCTCTCCCACTTCGGTGAGAGAGGTTCGTTCTTTCCTTGGACATGCAGGATTCTATAAACGTTTTATCAAAGATTTCTCAAAGATTTCAACACCCATGTGTCGACTTTTACAAAAGGATGTGCCGTTTGTGTTTGATGACGAATGTGAGAAGGCGTTAGATCACCTCAAAGAATTGTTAACTTCGGCACCTATCATTGTTCCACCAGATTGGAGCCTTCCGTTCGAGCTTATGTGTGATGCTTCAGATTATGCTTTAGGGGCTGTTTTGGGGCAACGGAAGGACAAGAAGCCACACGTCATCTACTACGCATCTCGAACCTTGAATGATGCTCAATTGAATTACTCCACCACTGAAAAAGAACTTCTTGCTGTTGTGTTTGCTTTAGATAAGTTTCGTTCTTATTTACTTGGTACTAAAGTAATAATTTACTCTGACCATGCAGCTTTGAAGTATTTACTCACAAAGAAAGAAGCCAAACCAAGGCTTATTCGCTGGATGCTTCTTCTTCAGGAGTTTGACATGGAAATTAGGGACAAAAGAGGATGTGAAAATGTAGTGGCTGACCACTTGAGCCGTTTGGTACATGAAGAAGACCCTCTACCTATTCCAGAGGCATTCCCAGATGAACAATTGCTGACCATTGAGGTAAGTGAGCTATGGTATGCTGATATTGTGAATTATATTGTGTCTAAACAAGTACCAAGCACCATAACTAGGCACCAATGCAATAAACTTAAAAAAATGGCACGGTTTTATGTGTGGGATGACCCTTATTTGTGGAAATATAGCCCTGATCAAATTATTCGTAGATGTGTGCATGATTCTGAGTTTAATTCAATCTTAACCTTCTGTCACACTTATGCATGCGGGGGTCACTTTGGTACACAACGCACAGCACTTAAGGTTTTAGAATGTGGATTTTATTGGCCTACTATCTTTAAGGATGCTAGAACTTTTTGTATGACTTGTGATCGTTGTCAAAGAATGGGCAATATAGGTGCAAAAGATCAAATGCCACAAACTCCTATCTTTTCTGTTGAGATTTTTGATGTTTGGGGTATTGATTTCATGGGCCCTTTTCCTTCCTCACATGGTTTTAATTATATCTTACTTGCTGTGGATTATGTTTCGAAATGGGTGGAAGCAAAAGCCACCCGTACTAATGATTCCAAAGTGGTTGCAGATTTTGTTAAAACTAACATATTTGCAAGATTTGGAATGCCACGAGCACTTATAAGTGATGGGGGCTCTCACTTTTGTAATCGGACCATAGAGGCATTGCTTAAGAAGTATAATGTCACACACAAGGTTTCAACACCTTATCATCCCCAAACAAGTGGACAAGCCGAAGTTTCCAATTGGGAAATCAAGCAAATCTTGGAAAAGACAGTTGGACCAACTCGAAAGGATTGGAGCTTGCGTTTGAATGATGCATTGTGGGCATATTGTACTGCCTACAAAACACCAATTGGAATGTCTCCTTTTCGGTTCATTTATGGGAAACCATACCATCTTCCAGTTGAGTTGGAGCATCGTGCACATTGGGCAGTCAAGACTTTCAACATGAACATTGATGTAGCTGGACTTCATAGGAAATTGCAATTGAATGAGCTTGAGGAAATTCGGACTGAAGCTTATGAGAATGCTCATATTTATAAGGAGAAAACAAAGGCTGCCCATGATAAGATGATTCGTAGTAAAACATTTTCTGTGGGGCAGAAAGTGTTACTTTTCAACTCTCGGCTTCGTTTGTTTCCGGGTAAGTTACGTTCTAAATGGATTGGTCCTTTTGTTGTTACTAATGTTTTTCCCTATGGTGCAGTCCAAATTCAAAGTTTAAAGACAGGACAAGAATTCAAAGTGAATGGACACCGCTTGAAGCCATACTATGAGTGTTTTGAAGAGCATGTAGTGGAGGATGTACCCCTCCATGCCGTTGGCTCTAGTGAAGCTTAAAGGGAGGTATCGTCCGGCTGAAGACATAAAACTTAGCGCTTCTTGGGAGGCAACCCATGTGTTGAAGAATAAGGTGCTTGGTAGCGGTCGACCTAATCGCATCAAGAGGGAGTTTCTCTAATCCTTTGTCTTAAACTTTCCCCGTATTATTTACATGTTCTCACTCATCTTATATACTTTCACATTGAGGACAATGCTCCATTTAAGTTTGGGGGTAGGGATTGACAATTTTGTTAGGTTTTGTGATAGAGTTAAGTTGTGTGAGCTTTGTTTTGCTTAGTATAATTTTGTTCAATGTCTTGCAAGCCTATGAAAAAAAAAAAAAAAAAAAGATTTTTCTTATGAGTTGACTTTTGGTAACTTCAATAAGCACCTCTGTTAATACAGTGTCTAGGAGTTCTATAGGCGACACCTTCGGTGTCTAAGAAGTTTGGGTTTTAAGTGGGACCATTGTGATCTCTCCAAACTTCCCGGATCCCCTGGCTGTGTTTTCTGAGGTTCTTAACTGGTAATCCATGAGTCACTTGTGTAGGGGTCTTTTTCGTTCCAGCAGCCTGACGAAAGGGCCTGGGCTGCTGTAAGAAGAAAACAAGAGAAAAGCCCCAAATGCTTGAGTTCTAAAACAAGCTCCTAAGAGAGTTTTTAGAAAACCTAGTGAGATTTTGAAAGAACTTTCTCAGGGACACTTTACTAACACCCACATAAGCATGCTAATTTCGTTAATGACTTAGCTTGAGAGGCATATGGCATGGGAGCAGAGCTTTCATGAGTTCAGCAATTTGAGAGAGAGAAAATAGCATGAATTTCTTATGGAAAAGAGATTGGCATGGTTTCTATCCTAAGGGAGAAGGAGAAAGACGAACAAAGAGGGGTTTGGGTGGCTTAAGTAATTCCCAGATTTCTTGACAAAGCTTGGTCAAGTTCTGGATCGTTGGGTTGTGAATGATGATTTCTGGGTGGCAAAGTCTCCTTTTATAGGCGTTAGGAGCTCCAATCTTGCTTGGTCTTCTTCTTCCTTTTTCCTGGGCAGCCTCTACTTAGCCCTATTTTGATGAATTTCTTCATCCTAGAGACATCGGTAAGGTACCCTTTGTGGTTCCAAGGGCTTGGCGCAGCTGGGCTTTCCATAGAAGGGAAAGCGCCACCTGCTTTTCCTATGGCTTCTTCAAGGCAAAGGTTGCAGAGGAAAGAGAAAAGATAGAGCTCTTTTACCCGATGGGTATTTCTCTCATCCCCATGGGTTTCCTCTGGTTTTGCTGTGGTTTCCTTATGACTACTGTTTGGAACTCTATAGAAATAGGATTTGACGCCAGATTTTTACAAGTTGCTGGGCTTGGGCTTGTGCATGTGGTGTTGGGTTCTATAGTTTAACAGGCTTTCGTCAAGCCGCTGGAAGAGGGTTTTTCTCTCAACTCTATTGCTGTGGACTGGTCTAGACATTTTGGTGGGCTTTTTGGTATTTTTCCTAGAGCATGGGGCAATTCTTCTCCTCTCTCTTATGCTAGCCCATGTGTTTGGGCTCAAGGAATGGGCTTGAGTTCTTGGGCTCCCAAGTAGCCCGAAACTTCCATTTCTTGGCTCATCAATGGGCCCCACGAAAAGCTCGTTACCGTCCATACCACAACCCGCTCAAGCAAGCCCCGGTTAGTTTCGTGGCTTGGGCCCACTTAAGCTTGTAGTGTAGCTTGAAGCATGGTGTTTACGCATGCGCTCGTGATTTTTATTATATCGTGATAGGTTTTAATCGGGTCAAGTAGCCCCGAATAAGCATGTGAGCGTAATTTAGTAATTTTGGCATGTTCCCGGCGTCCTTCGCACGTGCTTGTTTGGCATGGTTTATGACTCGTAGCGATATTTATAAATTCTCCATTTTTCGCCCAAGTCTATTTTGCACCCGATCACCTATATTGGGCCAAGGATCAACTTGGGCTTAGGTCCTTGGATTTTTTGGGCCTCAACAACTTGTATATTCGTGTGTTTTATTCAAAAAAAAAAAATTAATAAAATAATAATTTAAAAAAAAACAAATAAAACAAATAAAAATAAATAAAAAAATAAAAACCTTTTCTTTCTCTGAAACACTACATTAACTCTAACTCTCCATCTTTCATTTCATCTAGCCGCCCGCTTATTGTAGGGCTCGTCAATGGAAAAACTCAAGGATGCCGTCGGTGGAAAGCTCAAGGAGGAGGAGTCCGAATTGAGCATGGTGAAGGTGCCTAGCCCAATGGTTTTGTTGAACTCACTGCCAACTATCCCACCAGAAGATCCTTTGGGAGAGGACACCATTATGCAACGGGTGTTTGAGGTGATTGAGGTGTTCGTTCTTGTGTTTGCCCTGGAACCCTCAGAAGTTTTCATAGATGCTTATCTGTCGCATAGAGGTATGCTGATAGAGGCAATTGAAGACATGGTTCCAAATTGGATCGGATTGTGGATTGGAAGAGATGCAGCTTGCGGCGCTGCACAGTGTCTAAATACTTGGAGAGTATATCTGCTAGATAGGAGGCTTGTGGCAAGAACTGTTGTGTTGAGCAGTCACATGTACTGTACAGGTAATATTCGAGACGAGTTTGGCATTTACTTAAGTGTGCTTGACGAGTTTCACTTCCAATTAGTGTACATGACCACAAGACTCCGAGACTTCGTGGGGCAGATGGATGAGTTGATGATAGAGGGAGCCCAATATGATTCTTCTGTTTCAGACCCTTCGGAAAGTGAGTCGGATTGAAAGATGAACCGTCCTAATCGCTTCAAAGGGGAGTTTTTCTAAACTCTAACATTTGGTTATGTCTTTTCCTTCTCTTCTTTCCTTGCATTTATGAGGCATTGCATGTTCTTACATTCTAAACATTGAGGGCAATGTTTCATTTAAGTTTGGGGGGAAGGATTTGGTTATGTTGTTTTACTGTCAAAATTTTAATTTTTTTTTAGTGTGTTTAGCGTCTAAAAAAGCATGATTTCGTGTGTTGTTTCGTTATCCTTCCAAACACCTATGATAAGACTTGGATTTAATACTAATATGGTTTATCAGAAATTGAGAGTCATTTTTTAAGGACTTTATGTGGTTCTGAGTTAACTCTGTCTTGCATGTCACCCTTGCACTTATTGAGCACTTTGCCAAGTTAGTCCAATTTCTTGTTACTTAGAGACGTTATGTAATTCTACTTATCTCATGATCTTGGTTTTGTACTCTAGAACTTATTTGAATATCTCTTGAAACATTTTGTTGCCATACAATGCTTAGGAAGTGATTTAGGCCATGTTTGAACCGTTTGAGCTTTTCTAACCATCCCTCTACATTTATTCACCCCTAGTCAACCCATTTGAGCCTGCATTAAGCCTTTCTTTGTGTAAACCATTCCTACCATAATGAACCTCTGTTTTCTTATTCTTACTTATTATATGAGCAGTTAAAGTTATCTTCAAAAGAGAGTTATAAAGAATGCAAGGTTTTTGGAGCAAAAGTGAATCATTAGTGCCATTACCCAAGTGTTGAAAAGAAATAAGTTTGGGGGTATTGGTAACTAATCAAAAGAGGTAATGAAGTGTGACCAATGTAGTCACGGCCCTAGGGTGTTATAAAAGAGAAGAGCATGGTGATCTAGGGTAAAGAGCCACAAAATTAGGCCAAATAAACACATTTGAAGGTGTTGAAATTATGTTGAAAATCTGCTCATGTATGTGTTCCTTGCTTGTTATAAAGTTCAAAAATCTCTTATGCTCTTACCTGTGCTTTAATTGTGCTAAAAATATTGTACATCTCATATCCCTTCTTTCATTCTACCACTACCATGAACCTCATTACTACCCTTGTACAGTCCTTTTGATCCTTGGTGTTGCATGGTATTACTGTGGAGAGCAGATTGGATAATGAGCTTATGGGGTTCAGAATTATTGATTTTGCTTTAAGTGTGTGCGCATATACTTATTTGAGTGGCAGGGGTTGTTCTGATTTGGCATTCACACACTACACTTAAGGGTGTCATTGTGAGCTTTGCTTTCTCGTGAATAATGTGTGGAACTTAGATTGTGATTTTTGTGTTTCTTTGGAACCATATACGTTGGTGATTCTTTGAGGATATTGTTTGGAAGGCTAGTTGCTTATTTCCTGTTTCCTAAGTTGTAGTTTTATTTTGTTTTGCTCGAGGACTAGCAAAATCTAAGTTTGGGGGTATTTGATCGGTGCATAATTACATATCTTTTTGTACCCTTCTAACTTATGATTTGCTTATGTTTTAAAGAAAAACTTGTGCTTTTAATCTATTTTGGTTTGTTATTCAGTTCATTGGGTTTTAGGTTACAATGGTGGCTTTGGATAGGAAAATATGCAAAGTGATACAATTCATGCATGTTAAGGGCTAATTGACAAACAGGTCATTGGTAATTGCATGTACCGATATGCAATTGACAAACAGGTCATTGGTAATTGCATATACCGATATGCAATTGACAAACAGGTCATTGGTAATTGCATGTACCGATATGCAATTGCATGAACATTACAATCATGAATGTGGAGGTGAATTTTCCAGAACCAATTCGGGACACTCATGTCAATCCAGTTTCGTGGGTCATCTTACAGGCCTCATTCCAGTAACCTGCACTACTTGGATGAAGAGACGTCCTTCACAGCAAATGTTCCAATGGGTGTCTAGTATATCATATCCAAATTTCGGCCCAATTGAAGATATATAGAGTCCTTAGCCCTTCAAACACTGAACCATGCTCAGAAGTGTAGGCAACTGCCAGCTATAGAGCCATGTGCTTAAAGCAGCCACATGGGAGACAAACCAGCATGTAAACTCAGAAGTATAGGCACCTGCCATTCCTAGAGCCTTGTGTTACATAGAAAAACAGCCACAAAAGGGGAGATAAAGAGCCATGTGCTCAAAGTAAACACATGGACAACTCACACTCACACATGGGCAGCTCACACTCACACATGGGTGTGCTTGATCAGCCAAAGGGGAGCTTCACACTCTATAAATAGAGAGCTTCACACTCATTCAAGGCATCACACTCCATTCAACAATCCATCAACTCACTTCATCCATTACTCATACACATTCAAATAGAGAGAGAGAGAGAGAGAAAGCTAGTTGCAAAAGGAGCAAAGCTTGGAGCTGTCTTGAGAATTCTTTGCTGCCATCATCTAGTTCTTTTCTTCTCTTTATCCTATCTTATGTATTTCCATTCTATATTGTTTTTCAATTATTAAATATGAGTAACTGAATTTCTTCTTAGTTAGAGGTGAATTCGAAGCCATGGACATATGTTTTATATGAATTGATCACTTCCAGTTATGGTTTCGTAAAGTATGAATGTGATTTACTTTTCTGTTTTATTCAGGACTTATTCTTGCATGTTTATTAAGGATGCATACTTAGTTTGCATGCAGGGATTTGATGCTAGAATATGAGGGAATTTCACCTAATCGTTATGAACTTATATTCACAAGTAGTAAAAGTCACTAGTCATGATTGTGTTAAGTAAATTCCTGGCAGGAGTATCATGCTTTTCATAGTTACAAATGCCTTGTCAAAGCTTATGATTTTCATAGAACTTAATGATCTTTGATATGTATCTCTATCATGCTGTTCATATAGGGAACTTGATAAGAATAATTTGATTGAGTCGCTGAGTCCAATTCAATGAACTTAGGAAAATCTTAGAGTTAATTAGTGCATTCACAATTAATTTGGGGCTTTGACATTCATACTTTATTGAAAGAGTAACTGGAGATCGATTTGTATGCATATGTTCCATGTGTGGAGAAGAATCCTCTAGCTATCCCTTAATCCATATTTCATTCACAACTTAGTTATTTGCTGCTGTCAATTTTACTTTGGTCTAAATCATCCAACTCCCCCCAATCATTGTTCCCTTAACTTAGTTCTAGTTTAATAAATTTAATTTGTGTTGATTAGCATCCCTTCTAATCCCCGGAATAGAACGATCCCTACTTACTCGTACTACGATTGCATGATTTATAGGGTTTAATTTGTGCATTAGTTATTTCTCACGCCAAGCTTGAAGGATACCAAAGCACCTCTCCACATCTTTTCTGTACCCCTCTTGATGGGCATCAAAATTTTTTTCCTTTTGGGATCGGGGATGTGGAATTGATTTGACAAATGTTGTCCATCTCAGGTAGATACCATCAGCTAGATAATACCCGTTCTGATAGACGGTATTATTGACTTCATATGTGATATTTGGGCATTCACCTCTCAAAATATCATTGAACACCGGGGATTGACCCAGGACGTTCAAATCATTTTGAGAGCCGGCAACTCCAAAGAAGGGTGCCAAACCCAGGTATCAAAACCAGCAACTGCTTCGAGGATGATGCTTTTCTGCCCTTTCCGATTACCATAATGCCCTTACCAAGCAGATGGACAATTTTTCCATTGTCAGTGCATGCAGTCAATGCTACCAATCATTCCAGAAAATCCACAAGACTCATCTTTTTGTAGAAGCCGTTGCAGGTCCCGGGTGTACAGATTTTCCACTGCATCACAAAATCGCACCAAGCTCTTGAAAATAATGGACTTTCCCATCCGGGCAATCTCATCCACCTGATCAGCGGATGACCCATACGCCAACATTCGTATCACAGCTGTGAACTTTTGCTCGGGAAGCAGCCCCAAATCTCCAGCACAATTTTTCTTTTGCACAAAGTAGTCATCATAATTGCAAATATCATGCATGACTTTATTGAACAAATGGGGTTGCATTCTATATCTTGCTCGAAAATGAACATCAGAGTACAGAGATTGTGGGATAAAATAATCTTCAAGAAGATTCTTACCCCGAGAATGTCTATGTTTGTCCACATTCGATGCCCGGCCTTCTCGTGAACCACGACGGCTCTGGTTTTCTTCCTCCATTATAGCAACAGCCACATCAAGTTGCTCATCTAGTTCTCTCTGCGCATTCTTGCTCGCCTTTCTCGGTCTTGCCTATCCAAAACATTTTCCATGTCTGACATTGAGAATGGAGAATGAAATCTAAAATCTGAGAAATGAAATCTAAAATATGAGAAATGAAGATGTAGAGAAGATATGGTGTGGGAGGTATGAGCTGAGCCTCTGGTTTTATAGAAAAATTTAGACAGATAGAGATGAAACGTGGCGCAATTTAAGAGGATGAAAATCTTATCTGAAATTTGAAATTCAAATGAAATTTGGAATTGGAAATTTATCTGGAATTTGAATTTCGAAATGTATCTGAAATTCAAATTTTGAATTTATCTGAAATTTGAATTTTGAAATGTATCTGAAATTTGAAACCGAAAATCTTATCCGATATGAATAGTATTGACACGTAGGAACTCAAAAATCTTATCCGAAAATATTATCCAAATTAATTGTTTAAATAAACAAAGTTGTGAAAAAAACAAAAAAATGAATAGTATTTGCCATGGCAAGGGGCTAACTGCTGGAAACACACATTTGCTGGGGAGAGCTAGGGCAGCCACTATTCACATGAATAGTAACTACCCTAGGGCTCCCTTTGCCATGGCAAGGGGCTAACCGGTGGAAATGCTCTCAGTGCATTTGGACCACCAATAATGCGAAATAATGGTTTCAATCTCATTACATGTTGCAACTGGGAGCTGAAAGACACTCATAAAGTATGAAGGCATAGCTTGGCAAATAGCTTTAATTAAGACCTCTTTCCCAGCTTTTGAAAGTAACCTCATTTCCCAACCCGTGATTTTCTTCCAAATACGGTTTTTTAGAGCACGAAACATCAACTTTTTTGTTTTTTTTTTGTTTTTTCCAACTATGATAGGAAGCCCGAGGTATCGTTCGTGGCATGGGACAATATGAACACCCAACATAACTTGAATTTGGACTTGGGTTGTGTGGGAGTAAATATTTTTGTCTCCAAGCATAGCACGCCATGTGGAAAAGAAGAATATTCCTTAAATTAATTAATTGAACCAATTTATTTGGCCAATTAATTAATAGGGATAATATCTTAATTATATGATATTATCTTTATTTAATAAGATAATATCATTAATTTATATATTATCGTAATAAGGAGATATAATCATCATCAAATTAGGAGATTTTGATCCCAATCAAATCCATAATAAACTCAATCTCTACAATCTGGGGAAAGAATATACTCCTTCCTAATCAGAGTTTTATTCTCCATGAAACCTTAGCTTATGAGGCTCCTATAAATAGATGACTTCATTCATCATTCAAGGTACATCTAAACCTACTTGGAAAACCGAGAAAACTCTCCATCTCTTTCTCCCTAGCCATCGGCGACGCCACCACCGCCGCCGACCACACATCTCTCTTCTCTCCATATATTACATACATGGCTCCAATCACCCAGTTCTCACCGTAGAGAAATCTCCGTACCCTTTTTTTAGCTATTGTTTCACCTAGATTCAATCGAGCTAACTTAGGCATCGGAGGGCCTTTGGTCAACACCTCGGATGTGGTCTATTTACTCATGTCTTTTTTTTATTTTATAGGAATCGAGGAAGAGAGAAAAAGGAAGATCAAAGATCGAAGAATCACAAAGCGAACATTCTCCCTCAAGATTATTTGCACAAACAGGTTGCTTGCAGTATGGAAGGGCTAAAGCACATGGTCGATTTCTCAAAATTAATTTATTGACCCGAGGTATTTTTGTAGATACTGAAAATTTGCTTTAACTCTTCAAATTGGGAAGGTTTTGCATCACAAAATATCAAACTATCATATGTAGAGAATAGATGATTCAGAGAAGGCGCATAAGGAGCAATAGAAACTCCCTTAATTTAAGAATTCAATTAAACTTACTGGAGGAGAGCAGACATGCCCTCTGCAATAATAAGAAACAAATAAGGTGATATGGGGTCCCCTTGGCGCAAGCCCCTAAGGCCATTTCCAGCAGCCCCTTAGGGCTTGGGCTGGGGGGGGTGTTTAGGGGGGGAAGAGCCCAAAATGAACTTCCAGCAAGAAAGGCTGGCCCGGGTAGGGTGGGGTCCACGTGCCTGGGCTGGCTTGAAGATGGAGGGAGCCCGAGTGCGCGGCTGACGTCATCACTGATGCCAACGTGACGTCAGCATGCGGTTTTAAATTTTTTTTACCGTTGGTGCGTGCATTCATTAAAAAAAATTCAAAATCGCGCGTCAGCTTTTCGCCCAATGGCTATGTGCGATGTGGCGGCCTCTCGTCCTTCCGATTTCGCCTTGTCATCCAATCCAACGGCATGACATTTTTCAAGGGAAAAAATAATGAAAAAAAATTGTAAAAATGTTTTAAAAAATCCCAAAAAATACTGATTTTTTTTTTTCTATAAATACCAATACCTACTCTTCAGTTTTAACAACAAATTCTCATACATCTTCTCCTTCTCCAACTATTATTCACTTTCTATTCAATATTTTCTTCACTTTTTACTCTAAATTGTTTTCATTTTCAAGTTTAATTTTTCTCTATCATTATTGCTTTTTCTCAAGAAACCGGAGGGGCATGAAGCATTATGGAAGATGTCTTGTTGTGTGAGTGTTGGGTCCAAATTAGTCAGGATCCCATATCGGGTAACGAGATGAAATTCAGTCAAATGGGGAAAAAAATTCTTCACGAATTTGTTGAAAGATCGGATTCCACCCGTACGGAAAGCGCATTCTCAAGTCAGTGGAAACTTCTCAACAAAGAGTTGGGGAGATGGAGAGATGCCCTCACAAAAGCGATGAATAAACATGCAAGCGGGGAAAATCTCAGCGATGAGGTAAATTATTTGTAATTTTCATTTTATTAATTTTAATGTCCTATTAATTTTAATTTTAATGTTTCTTGCAATTGGTATATTTTGTTAATATTTCTTATATTTCCATATTTATTTAAATGTTTCTTGCAATTTTTATATTTTGTTATTATTTTTTGTATTTCTAATTTTTATTTTAATGGTTGTTGCATTCTATCTATATTTTGTTAATATTTCTTGTATTTTCATATTTATTTGGATGTTTCTTGCAATTTTTATATTTTTTTTATTTCTTGTATTTCTAATATTTATTTGAATGTTTCTTGTATTCTCTATATTTTGTTAATATTTCTTGGATTTTCATTCATATGTTTATCTTTTTTGCATTACCAATATTTTTTTTAAGTTCCTTGCTTATTCATTTTTTTTTTAATATAGATTGTGCAAGCTCAAATGTGGTATGGTGCTACTGGACAAGGGAAAAAAAATTTCAACCATACCCAATGTTGGGAGGTGGTGAAGCATTGTAAGAGATTTAGCATTATTCCAACGGCTCCAACGGTGGTGTTAAACGAGACGCCACTTCATGATTCACAAGCTTTGGATTCCTATGGAATAATTTATGAGTGAAGACTCACCCATTCAAAAGGAGCCAAGGCCTATTGGGAGGAAGGCGGCGAAGGCAAAGAGAGGAATTAATTCTATGAGTAATACCTCTAAATTTTTGGAGGAAATTGCAAGGCAAAGAGCCTTGAGAATTGAAATAGACAAGAAAGTCCAAGAAGATGATAGGGCAATGGCAATAGAATTTGCTAAAGAAAGGGAGTATGTACGCAAAGAAAGGGAGTATCAACGCAAAGAAAACGAAGAAAAGAAGGATCGGGAAACCATGGCCATGGATACAAGCCACATGTCTCCTGAAACAAAACAATATTGGAAGCTAGAATGAAAGGCTATTATGAGACGAAGACTTTTTTCGTGATAATGGACCTAGCAATGCAGATTGGTTAAATGATGAAAACCCTTAAGTTAGTTTGCTTGCCTTTTCATTTCATTGTATTTTAATATTTTGTTTTAAAAATTAGTTGGAATTCATGTATTTTATTTTATTAGTAGTATTGGTTTTCTTTGAGTTACCAAAGAAACTATTAAATAACATTCCTTTCTATTCAAAACATTCAATACATAAAAAAACTAACCACAACCAAAGCATTAAAAATATAAAAACAAACAAACCACAACCAAAGCATAAAAAAATCAAACATAACGAAACATAAAACATAAGCATTAAAATCTTAAAAATGTTCTTCACTTCACTTCATTCACCATCATTGCCTTTCACCGCCCATAAATGCTCCATTAAGTCAACTTGACGGCGTTCATGAATATACGAAGATTGCATCTCCGTATATCGATCAATCATACGGTTCATGAAAATACCATCTCTAACTAATGGTTCATGCTCCACTGGTCCTCCATTTAGCCCTATTGGTTTTTCATAAATTCGGGTCAAGGCCGTGTTCATGGGATCGGATTCGTACACCTCTTTAGCTTCATAATCATACTCATCCTCCACAATCATGTTATGAAGGATGATGCATGTCATCATGATGCTCCTCAACACCTCCTCATCAAACATACGCGCCGCACCCCTAATGATCGCCCACCAAGCTTGGAGGATACCAAAGCACCTCTCCACATCCTTTCTATAACCCTCTTGATATGTAGCAAATAATTTTTGCTTCTGGGTTCGGGGATGCGGAAGTGATTTCACGAATGTTGTCCACCTCGGGTAGATCCCATCAGCTAGATAATACCCAGTTTGGTAGACAGTATTATTGACTTCATATGTGATTTTTGGGGCTTCTCCTCTCAAAATATCATTGAACACTGGGGATTGACCTAGGACGTTCAAGTCATTTTGAGATCCAGCAACTCCGAAAAAGGCGTGCCAAACCCATGTATCGAAACCTGCAACGGCTTCAAGGATGATGCTTTTTTGGCCTTTCCGATTTCCGTAATCACCCTGCCAAGCAGTTGGGCAATTCTTCCATTGCCAGTGCATGCAGTCGATGCTACCAATCATTCCTGGAAATCCTCTCTGTTCAGCTTTCTGTAGAAGTCGTTGCAGGTCCCTAGGCGTGGGTCGACGTAGGTAGTCCTAGGTGTACAGAGTTTCGACTGCATCAAAAAATCTAACCAAACTTTCCAAGGCAGTGGACTTCCCCATCCGGGCAATCTCATCCACCTGATCAGCAGATGCACCATACGCCAACATTCATATAACAGCTGTGAACTTTTGTTTGGGAAGCAGTCCCAAAACACCAGCACAATTTCTTTTTTGAACAAAGTATTCATCATAATTGCAAATATCATGCATGATTTTATTGAACAAATGTTGTTGCATTCTATACCTCCCTCGAAAATGAACATCAGAGTACAGAGATGTTGGGATAAAATAATCTTCCATAAGATTCTTACCTCGAGAATGCCTATGTCTGTCAACATTTGGGGCACGGCCTTCATGTGAACCATGACTGCTCTAGTTTTCTTCATCAAGCATGGCCACAGCCATGACAAGTTGCTCATCTAGATCTCTCTGCGCTCTTTTGCTTGTAGCACGTCTATGCCTTCTTTCTCTTATTTCTCGCTCTTGCCTCTCCAAGACTTCCTCCATGTCTGACATTGTGAATGGAATATGAAATATGAAATCTAAAATATGACAAATGAAATTTTTGAGAAGATGTAGTGTGAGAGGTTTGTGAGCTGAGCCTTAGTTTTATAGAAAAATTTAGGTCAATAGACATGACACGTGGTGCAATTTGATAGGGTGAAAATCTTATCCGAAATATGAAATTCAAATGAAATGTATCTGAAATGTGAAATAAATGAAAAGTTGAAATTCAAATGAAATTTATCTGAAATTTGAAATTCAGATGACACATGATGCAATTTTATAGGGTGAAAATTTTATCCGAAATTTGAAACTCGGATGAAATTTATCTGAAATTGAAATTCAAATGAAATTTATCTAAAATTTGAAATTCAGATGAAATTTATATGAAATTGAAAAATTGAAATTTATCTGAAATTTGAAATTGAAAATCTTATCCGAATATGTTATCAGAAAATCTCATCCGAATATATTGTCCAAATTAATTGTTTAGGTAAACAAATTTGTGAAAAAAAACAAAAAATTGAATAGTACCCCTTGCCATGGCAACTGCTGGAAGTGCAACTTACTTTTTGCAAGGGCATACACTATTCCCATGAATAGTGTCAGCCCTAGCCCCCCCTTGCCATGGCAACATTCCCACTGCTGGAAGTGCCCTAAATGGGACAATTTGACTAAAAGGCCGCCCTTGAATAACACTGAGTAAGAAGTTGTGGTGATACAACCCATTATCAAATTGCTAAAATGGGAATGGAATTCCATAGTGTGCATCATACGGTTCAGAAAGATCCACTCAACATGATTATTAGCCTTTGACATGTCAAGTTTCAATACTAACTTTCACCCGTTGGCCTTTCCTCTTCAAAGCATCCACAATGATGCTCTTTATTTCTTAGCTAAAATTTAGCTAAAAATATAAGAAAACTATTTTAGAAGCTCTCTAAAAAATTTCAACTCCAACCATACTCTCTAATTTGGAGAGTCATAAATGTTATTGATTGGTCCATCTCTACTATAAAAAATAAAAAATTTAGCATTAAATAAAGGTTTGAAATACTCATTAAATAAAGCAGCATTAAATTATAGGGAACCACTAGGAGTCCTTTCTCTCTCCTCAAATTTAGGAGCTCCTAGAGGACTCCCTATTTTAGGAGGTGAATAGGGAGCATGGTTGGAGTTGCATTTTTCTCTAAAATTTGTCTAAGGAGGTGGTTTAGGGAGCCCATTGTGAATGCTCTCAGATAATAAATAGTTTCAAAAGCAGCCAACACATTATCCAAAATTATTCTATCAAGAATAAAAGCAGCGTGGAATTCCAAAATCACATGCGGCGAAACTTTTTATGGCGAAACTTTCTTTAATCTATTAGCAAGGGTCTTTGCAATAATCTTGTACAACACATTGGAGAGACTAATAGGATGAAACTCAGAGACCCTTGTTGGTGAAGTAACTTTTGGAATTAAAGGCTATAAGCGTATGGTTGAAACCCATAATGTTGTTACTGCCATTAAGAACATATAGACAGAGTTGGTTAACATCAGTCTCCACAACATCCCAGTATCTTTGGTAGAATAAAGCAGGCATCCCATTTGGGCCTAGAGCTTTTGTCGAAGCCATAGAGTGTAATGCCACTCCACCTCTTCCCTTGTAAAATCTAAAGTAAGCGTAAGTTGGGTCAATAGGGAACCCGGTTCTTAACATCACTAAAAAGTTCATCATTCATAGGGCCACCAACAAAGGAGAATAACTGAGAATAAAAATGTAGAAAAGCTCGCCAAAGGTAGGGCAATCAGTCTGTAGCGGATTCTAATTTTCCAAAATACCACGCATTGAATTCGTTTTGGCACGGTAATTCGCATAGTTGTGAAAATAAGAAGAATTTCGATCCCCACATTGGAGTCAATTCACCCTAGACCGTTGCCGCTAATAAATCTCATCTAGTTCTAGTAACTTATCCAGCTCACATTCTTGTATCGAGCCTAATTGGGTATGTAACACCTTAACCTTGTGTTTGAGGTTGCCAATTTTGGACTGCTTCTAGGTAGAGTCAACGGGCACATTAGGAAATATTCTCTACAGGGTCTGCCATAGCAGACCAACTATCTCTGATAACTGAAGAAAACATTAAAATCCTAGTTATATTTAGCCACAAAGATAAGGTTACCACATCTTATACTTAGCCCTCCTCCCACCTTATGGAAGACGTTCTAAATTCACCAAATCACCAATGGAAGATGATCTGTAACTTTTCCACACCAAGGTTGATGAAGGATATGATGCAACCTAGGAAGGAAAGTATGCTAGTGCTCACTTCCTAGGGTGGCCGGTTTTGGCTAGGTGGAAGGAGCTTGATAGTGTTTTAACTCATCTCTTGAAACTAGTTCAAAAACCCTAACTTTTCTCAAGAGACAAAGTTTATTTAAAAAGACTCACAAAAAGGAGACCTAATTCTCCCTCTAGGTAAAACCGGCCAAGGGGTTTCTATTGGCCCTCTTGGGATTATGTGGTCATCCCACTATGCCCATATGTCTTTTTACTAACCCAATGGGTCCAAGCCCAATGGACTTTGAACCTGATTTTATAGTTTAGGCCCAAACTACCCTTTTTACGCATTATCTTAATTAATTAAATCTCCATTAAATTAATAAATAAGAAATGTATCAATGACGGTTTGATTTTGAAATAAAAGGAAACTAGTAATGTTAAATTTTCAGTTTGCAATTCATATAAGTCAACAAGTAACATGAACATGTCATGCTTAAAAATTGACATGGGCAATTAGCATGAATTGTCAACCCTAAAATCGCCCAAGCTTGCATAACAACTGATTGTAACATCTTCCTACAACTGACACTAACGTCCTTGGAAGTATAATGTTTCTAGAAGAAGCATATTAGTTTTTAGTTGAAAAATGATGAACTATTAGAGACAACTGAGAAACTATGTACTACTGCTTTTTGAAAATTCGGCTAAACTGGTACACAATCAGAGAGGGTGAAAAGTGTAAAATCAATGGAAGAGTTCATTGATCACCTCTTTGTTCAAATGGGTTCCTTCCACACAAATTTTAACAACATGATATCACGTGTAAAATTATTTCCATTTAAACCATCTTCTATAATGGGGATGCATATTTGGAAAGAAAAAAAAATTCCTTTTCACAACCCAAATATGTTACATATATATATATATATATATATATGTTTTAAAGAATAATCAGAAATGAATGGCATTTGGTATATACTGCTTCCATGCTCCGTAGTTGGAAAATAATATATGGAGATGGAAGAAGTCTTTCACCCAGAAGACTCTCAGCATGGGTTATTTCTAGCCTACCATGCGCTATGACTCTATGAAATATGTCAAAAGATGTGATTGATGTCAACGCTACAAGTTGATCCTAAGTCTACCTACCAAGAAGCATACTAAGGGAGACGCAGACCACGCATGCCATCGTCCAAAAGCGTTCAAAGGGAGATGCATGACAACTACCAAGAAGCGTCTTAAGGGAGATGCAGACCACGTAGGCTACCGTCCAAAAGCATCCTAAGAGAGACGCATGGCAACTACCAAGAAACGTCCTCAGGGAGACTTAGGCCATTGACTATAACCATTATAAGGGAGACACATAACAACTACCAAGAAGCATCCTAAGGAAGATGCAAGCCACGTAGGCTATTATCCAAAAGCATCCTAAGGGAGACACATGACAACTACCAAGAAGCGTCCTCAAGGAGACTTAGGCACTGTCTATAACTATCCTAAGGGAGACGCATGACAACTTCTAAGAAGCGTCCTAAAGGAGACGCATGATTAGTTAAGAAATGAGTTTCTAACCGAATTGGTTAATGAGAGCTTACAACTATATTAGGCAATTATTGTATCAAGAATGAGTTGTTGAGAATATTGTACTGTTTCGATAATTCAATAAATAATACTTGTTACTCTGTGTAATTCTAGGGTTAAGGTTGAAAGGGGTTTAACACACATAATCATATGTGACAACTGTTAAAAAGTCTTATATAGTTTTGCTAGTAACTTTCTCTCCGAGGAGGGACCTTGTGTCTGATTAGGTAGTTGGTAAGGCAAAGCTAACTAAGGCAATTAGGAAGATCAACCACACTAACTGAGATAGCCCATACTCATACCGAAGGCAGTAGTGAGGAATTCTCTGCAATGGGAGAAAGCTCGACAGAGCAATGCCGCATGGAGGTAGAAGAGGCAACGAAAGCATGGCTTTCTTTGTTCATCATTTAATATGAAAATCACATAAAAAAAGAATGGAAATTTATTCCATACAATATTTCATTGACTAATTTATCAAATTTTTTTTTACAACTCTCTTACCATATGTAAAAAATTAAAATATTCTGTTTTTTAAAAAATAAAATGTCTTTTTTTTTTAAGAGAAAAACTTTTTTTTTTTGGGGTTAAAAAAGAACACAATAATGACCTTAAAAAAATCCACAAAAGATATATCATTTTTTTCATACAGACAAAAGACGTTCTTCTAAGGAATTCTGTTTTAAAAGGAAGTTCATTGATTGCATTTTTAAACCATTAATTTGGTAAGTTTGATTATTGATTTTTTTTAAACCATTAATTAGGTAAGTCTTATTTGTTGGAGTCTTTCAAAAAAGAAAAAAAAACTAATATTTTTTCTTATTTAACTTTTTAACAAAGTGATAAGAAAGTTGTAACAAACTTGGATAATAAATTTAAGTAAACATTAAAATTAATACAAAAAATAAGGGCAAATTTTGAAATAAATGTTATCTTATTTGATGCATTAATTATATTGTTTTTAGTGTAATGAAAGTGACACATCCCAATCTAATAGAAATGAGTAGCTGCTAATACTTTAAAAATGGCGCATGTGGGACCCATTTTTTGTTTAATTGAAATAAAATAGTTTTAAAAGACTAGAATTAAATTTAAATAATTGTTAAATATTAAAAAACTGAAAAAGCAAAAACAAAAAACAAAACTCCATCCCTCTCTCTCTCTCTCTCTATCTCTCTCTCTCACCAAGCCCACTGCCCAGCCCCTCCACCAAGCCCACTGCCCAGCTTCACCCACTGCCCAAATCCACCCTTCTCTCTTTAATTGAGTTTGAATCCGCCATGGAAACAGACTGAGATCACAGCCTTCATAGCCTTCAGTCTCAAGGTGCTGCCACCACGTGCCTCACTCCCCTCGACCACCACCGTATACCCTAGCACCGGCCCACTAGGCCTCAATCTCACGGCCTTGGACTGGCGTCGCTAACCTCTCAAAATCCTCGACCTAGGCTTCGGAATCTTCGGAATCGGCTGGGGGCTTTGTGAAGGAGAGAGAGAACGGTGGATTTTCTTAAAAAACAAGGAAGCTCCTTCCACAATTTAAAAAAAAAGGTAGGCTGTTTTCTTTATTAAAAAAAAAAAAAAAAAGGTGCAGCTTTGTCTCTTTGCAACCTGCAGCAGCAGGTTGTGTAAGTAAATATCTAATAATTTGTCCTTTTTGTATTAAAATAAATGTGAACCGTTGATCTCATCTGATGTATCCATACTTTCAAAGTATAGTAGAATTTTCAGTCTACACTACAGTCGTCTGAAAGTCGAGACGTTTCCATTTAAACACTGAGAATTTCAGTTAAAGATGTGGCCATTACAGATCGGTGCCTTATTTGACGAAAAGAAAAAACAAAATGGAATTTTATTGTTGTTGAACCTTCTCTCTTCCATTCCATGTATTTGGACACTCAAACCTATCATTTATCAATTGTTTCACTAAATTTTGTGTTACTGAAATGCTTTTTTCAATATGCATATGATTGATTGCTCCCCAGAATCAATTCCACATATGTTATTTTGATTAAGCGTATACCAAAATAAGGCCATTATGGCGTTAGTTGCAGCTGACCTCTTCATTGGCAAATTTGTAAGCCTTCTTGAGAGCGAAGCAGTATCCATAGCCGGCGTTCGTGATCAAGTTGATGAGATTAAGCGGGAGCTGGTGATCATGAAATCCTTCTTAGAGGATGCTGACGGAGGCAAGAAAGCACACACAGAAGTACAGAAAGCGTGGGTCGCAAGCATTCGAGACTTGGCCAATGATGTCGAAAACATCATTGATGAATTCATGCATAACATGTACAAGCAACAAAGGGGCGGTCGATGTCCAAAGTGGCTCCTCAAAACCATTCACTTTCCAAAGAACCTTTGGTATATGGGTCAAATAGCCAAGAAGTTAAAGAAAATTGCTGGAACGATTAGAGCTATTCCAGAGAGAAATAAGAGATATGGTGGTGCTGTAGCCGTAGAAGGAAAAAGTACTTCTGAGGATATTCGCAGATGGGTGCAGAACCAAGCGGAGTCTTCTCTTTACCATAAGGAGAATGAACTCGTCGGAATTGAAGACGATAAGAAAATGTTGATGGGATGGCTGATGAACAAAGAGCAACATCAAATTGTTGTCTCCGTGATCGGGATGGGAGGATCAGGGAAGACAACTCTAGTTGCAAGGACTTTCGCCAACAAGGTAGTCAAGAAACATTTCGAATGTTACGCCTGGATTACTGTTTCCCAATCTTACGTGATTGAAGACTTACTTAGAAGATTGATCAAAGAATTCCACAAAGCAAGGAAGGAAGAGGTCTCTGCAGACATGAATGCCATGTGCTATATCGAATTGGTTGAGATTTTGGTTAACTACTTGGAGACTAAAAGGTACCTTGTTGTATTGGATGACGTGTGGGATATCCTTCTTTGGGAAAGAATAAGGCTTTCATTTCCAGATAAACAACTTGGAAGTCGAGTCATGCTTACAACTCGAAGAGAGGACATAGGATCGTACTCTTTTGGAGTTGAAAGCCATGTTCACAAGATTCAACCACTGGAAAGGAGAGATGCTTGGGAGCTCTTCAGCATGAAAGCCTTCTCAAGTTATCATAACAAATCTTGTTCACCGGAACTTCTGCCATTAGCTCGGAAACTTGTGGAAAAGTGTGAAGGTCTGCCTCTTGCAATCGTAGCCTTAAGTGGTCTCATGTCTTCTAAGAAGTCACTTACTGATTGGAGCGAAGTCTACAATAGCTTAAATTGGCATCTAACAAACAATTCTTTGTTAGAACCTATGAAGAGCATCTTGTTGCTTAGTTTCAATGATTTGCCATACCGATTAAAGCAGTGCTTTCTATATTGTTCCCTTTTCCCCGAAGATGAGGTGATCCTAAATAAAAGGCTCATTAGATTGTGGATCGCTGAAGGATTTGTTGAACATGTCAAAGGGGTAACACTAGAAGAAGTTGCAAACAGCTATGTTATGGAACTCATTTTTCGTAACATGCTACAGGAAAGGTATCGAGAATGCCAACAAGCATGTAAGATGCACGATCTTATGCGGGAGATTGCCATGTCTATAGCAGAAAAAGAAAAGTTTAGTGTCGTTCTTCATGGGAGTGAAACAATGGAAGAAACGGGGGCCCTCCATTTGTCAATTCAAACAACTAATGGAGAAATTGGACCACGCACAGGTATGTCACGGCTTCGTTCTTTTTTTGTCTTTGCCACTGGTGTATCCTCATTTTCTTTCTCAAAGAAATTTCCTTTTGACTCTACATTGTTGAGGGTTCTAGATTTGGAGGGTGTCCCAATTGATCGTCTGCCAGATGAACTAACGTACTTGTTTAATTTAAAATATTTGAATTTGAGCAAAACTCGAATTAAGGAGCTTCCAGAATCCATAAGACGGCTCAGCAAGCTTCAGACCTTGGACCTCACGTGGACAGATATAGAGGCACTTCCAGTAGGGATTTCCAAGTTGCTAGACCTGCGCCATCTTGTTATGTGCCATTCCAAAAGCGGTTCAGAGTTAGTTGGGGTAAAATTACCATCAAGTATTAGTAAGATGAAGAAATTGCAATCTTTAGGATGTATTGAATTAGAAGGAAATATTATTAGACTTATTGGAAGTATGACCCAGCTTACGGTCCTTGCCATTTCAAATGTCAAGGTAAGTGACGAGAAGGACCTATGTGCCTCGATTCAAGAGATGAAGGTCCTTTCCGGCTTGTATTTATCGGTAGCAGATGGAGAGGAATTTCTTCGAGTTGATGCATTGTTTTCATCGTCATCCTACCTTGATAGACTTGACTTGATAGGCAAACTGGAAAAAGTACCCCATTGGTTTTGTTCACTCCAGTGTCTCACACATTTGTATCTGCGTGGATCTAGACTTGAAGAAGATTTACTACCTCATATTGAAGCATTGCCCTCTCTACTTTCGCTTTGCCTTAATGATTCTTATGTTGGGAAAGAGTTGTGTTTCAGTAGAGGCTTTGTGAAGCTTAGATATTTGGAATTGAGGAATCTCTCATTATTAAACAAGATGACTATAGAAAAACGGGTGATGCCAAATCTGGAGTTCTTGGGCATTTATAGGTTCTTGGCATTAGAGACATTGCCACAGGGTATTGAGCACCTCACTAAACTACAAGGATACACATTTGAATGTGTTTCAGAGAAATTTGCAGAGTCCATTCGAGAAGGAGGTGTGGATCATGCAAGGATGCTACTCGTCGACGAGAGATGTAACAAATATACGTAAGTATCTTCTATCGTTGCACTGACTTTCCTAAACTTCAAAATATAAATTATACATTGAAGTTCTGTTTGTTAATTACAATACTTTTGTCTTTTTAAATATTTTTCAGAAACAAGTCCAGCAATTGAAGATTCTACCCGGTTTGGGGTTGGAATAACCTGTTAACCACCTGCGTAGCCCACGACTGATTTGAATTGGCTTCTTGCGGTTGATACCCAAGTTGATGATCATAACTTGCAGTTGATATATATGTTTTGTGTGTTTTAATTTGCATGTAATAATATTCGAGTTTGCATCTGTCACTTCAGCAATTGGCAGTTGCTCTGTATCTCGACAACTTGAAGTTCTGTATGTTTGTACTCTTTTATGTTAATTGTGTTTGTAATTTCAGATTGACTAATAATAATATAGAAGAGTCGCTCAGTTTACAGCACCCCATGTGGTTAAAAAATTCCAAGAACATTTTAAACAGAGAGCTGCTATTACCACCTCTCTGTCCTATTTTCTCACCCACTTTATCTTCAAAATATTAAAGATAAATTTACCAATTTATAAAATGACTTCTAACGACAAAAGAAAAACTCATCAATTGCTCTTATGACTCTCCTCAGAACTCACCGATCGACCTATTATAAATTTAATATTATTATGTGCAATTGAACTAATCAAGTTCAAATAGATTCAACATGGTTTGTCCAGAAAAATTATTAATCCCTCTATTGTGTTTCTTATCTTTTTTTTCCTTTTTATGGATGTTCATATATTTGGATCCGTAATTGTTGGGCACAAGGGCGGTTCCAGCCTGTGACAGGCTGGGCTCATGCCCGGCCCAAATTTATTTTCAATAAATATTACCCACACTTTTCTCTCTCATCTCTTCTCTTTTGCCCGGTCCTAATTTTTGTTAAAAAAATTATTACATACACTCTCATCTCTCTCCTCTCCTTTTTTCTAGGGTAATGATTTTCCACTCCAATTTTATCCACATACACTCTATTTTTAGTTATAAAATGGAGTGTAAGTAGATAAAATTGGAGTAAGGAAATCACCACTCTTTTTTTATTCTTTTCCTCACACTCTCCTCTCTCCTCTCTCCTTTTTTATGTTTATTTTTTATATTATTTTCCTTACACTCTCCTCCTCTCTCTCTTTTTTTTAATTCTTTTCCTTCTCTCCTCTCTATCTCTCTTTTTTTCGGTTGTTTTCCTTCTCTCTTCTCTCCCTCTTTTGTTTTTTTCTTTCTTTCTTCTCCTTCTCTCATCCCTCCTCTTTTTTTTTCCGTTCTTTTTCTTCTCTCTCTCTCTCTCTCTCTCTCTCTCTCTCTCTCTCTCTCTCTCTCTCTCTCTCCCTTCCTTATTTCTTCCATTTCCTTCTCTCTTTTTGTTAGAAAAATATTACCTACATTACTTATGATTATTTTAAAAATTTGTCTTGCACAAAGATAACTATTTCAGAAATTGCGAAACATGATTGATAGGGCTATGGAGCTCGAGGTGGAAAGCTAAAAACAGATGTCATAATAAACATTTATAAAAGGAAACAATGAGAGAAATGAGATCACAACTCGTTAAAAAAAAAAAAAAAACCTAGCTCCGCCAATTTTCTTCCTTCCCATTTCTCTCAAAATAAATCTGGTTTTTTTAAAATTAATGTAGTCCTCTATATTATCTTTCTTTTTAATGTGAAATAAATTTTTTTTCTATTTTTTTCTTTTGGTTTTTATTTTAGTTTTTGTATTTGTAGATATAAATGCATGCATTTGAGGGTAAGGCTTATTACATCTCCTCTCACTATGTAATTTTTTTAATGTTTATTAATGAAATTCACTCATTTTGGTCAAGTTTGTTATATAAGTTTTGCCCGGTCGACTTTCGAATCCTGGAACCGCCACTGGTTGGGCATAAATGTTTTAGTTATCTAACATTTGAAGACAATGGACTTAATAAAAATAACCTGAATTCATTAATAAGAGAATTACGTGAAGCAGCATATTCAAAAGGATATGGGACTTGCACCAAGGCCAACAGGAGCAGAAAAAACAAGAACAATTGATACTAATGTCTGTGGGCTAGTGCAATGTTGGAGTAAAACCACCCACGCACAAAACAGATTGCGGAAAATGTGTTACAAGCTTCGTCAGCTATGCCATGAAAAAGGAGCTATAATATGGTTAAGTACATTCAAATTTTTTTTTTCTTTTTTGAAGTAGTAAATGTTCATTAAAATTGTGAAAGGTTACAGACTCGAGCAAACAAACGTGACCTCATTAAAACCTTGGCCAGGAAAACCCATTGGGACAAAACCTTTTTTTTTTTTTTTTTTTTTTTCCGGTTGAAACCATTGGGACAAAACCTAGGATGAAGGAAAAAGAGTGCCACACACTCCATAATGGCTACAAACAAAAGATCATGACAACTTTAGATTATTAGCATCAGCTTGAAGAAACACATTGATCCATAGAGGACCCTCTTCAAGCCAAACATCTATAGACACACTACCTAAAGCAAGCTAAGCAAGTCTATCAGCCACACCATTACACAAAAGTGAAACATTTTAAATCCCATAAATTGTCCATGGTTAATAAAAATGTTAAAAGAGAGACACTTCATTAAATGATGATAAAATAGTACATTCAAAATCCGTTTAATTGAAATAAATAAAAAAGAAAAGAAAAAAATAACATGTCTTCTAACCATCAAAAGTCCAAGCGTCTATATATCTAAAACATCTCTGGTCGAAATCCACCTCCACATCATGCCGAAATCTTACAAAAAGAGAAAAACAAATTAGAGAAAAATTGGACATAATAAGGCATGAACGACCATTAATGTAGAGGGAAAATTAATTACGTATGGATAGTTGAGCATAATTTTCTTTAATTTGCTACACCATATTTGATGATTGGAAACAAAATGGAAGCTCCCTTTACTCAATGTACATGAGTAGCGGAGCCAGGATTTCACATTAGAGGGGGCCCTTTATAAAATTTGTCTTCTCGTCATAAATTAATTATCATAAATTTCATATTTTAAATTGGTTAAATACTAATTTCATTGTCTACAATATTAAAGACTTAAAAATTATTTATTTATATTCCAACAGAGAAAAGAAATGGAAAAGAAAAAAAAGAAAAAAGAAGAAGGAAGAGTTCAATAGGCACAATATTAAGGTACCCAACTCATACATGAAAAAAATGATAAAAATAAAAAAATCACAAAGCTTTAAACAAAAGAGGAAGAGAAAAAAATGTTAAAACTTCAGGAGTTTATATTGCAAATATCATAAACTAACCTAGAAGATTTAAGGGAGATGAGTAGAAGGGGGATCAAGAAGGAAAAAAGAACCTAATATATTATTTTATTTTAAAGCAAATATCCTAAAACTAATCTAATATTATAAGAAATAAAAATAGAGTGGGGACCTAGGACCACACTGGTCCCGTGCTAACTCGCATTTTTTCTTCTTTGTCAAAAACAAAATGAGATCTTGTCTTTCCTATAAAATCTTAGGATCTTTCTCTTCCATTCCACATGTTCTTGATCTCCTCTCCTGTTTTTTGGTCGCAAAATCTCCTCTCTCCTTTGTGGTGCTTTACTGCCTCTATTCTCCCTTGTTTAGCCGTTCCAAAAATCTCTATTTTTCTCTTTCTCCAGCTTTATATGTCTAGATTTCTTCGGTTAGAGAAAATGCATGTTTTCGAAAAAGTTGTAACAGCTAAAGAAGGAGAAGAGAGGCAAGAAAGCAAATCAAGGGAGAGAGAGGAGATGATATGCACATGAAAAGGAGAGAGAATTGCTGTAGATATTTATAGGGAAGACAGAATGTCACCTTTTGCTTTTTATATAAAGTATAAAATCTCCTTAAAATCCAGGTACATTGACACAAGGAGGTTTTATGGAAAATAATTAACTCAGAGATTTAATTTTGTTGCCAATTAATATTATGAATGCTGGTGTAGAGAATTAGGCATTTGTGGTGTAACCAGATTTAGTATTCCAAAACCAAGTATAAACAGGTTGCCTTGTAAACCATATTTACTGCCTTAAATCATCATTCATAGATGACTCCAAACCTGCAAACCTTGAAATTATCAACATGACATGCATGATGAGTTGACATTATCTTCACGGAATTTAAATTTTCCTAATTCACTACAAGATCACGATTACTTTTCTTTTAATTTTAGTAGCCTTGCACCTTTATATATATATATATATATATATATATATATATATTCCTAGCCCTCTACATAAAATGAATTGTCCAACATGTTTAGCTCAAGTCATGTTGTCACTTAAAAAAGTTTATTTAAAGGACATTCTTGTTGGGCCCAATTGGTGTTGTATTTTAATGGTGTGAATAGTCTACTTTTAAAGTCATCAATCATAAGTTATCCATACAACAAAAATCACTAAAATCGGAAAACATTTAACAATTGATTTGAATGTAGTCATTTTAGTATTTTTTTGGAAGAGTAACTTGAAAAATAGACGGTTTAAATTATTAAAATAGAATGCAAAATGGACCCCACAATAGACATTTAGAAGGAATCTCAAAAGCTCACATAATATGCCCAAATTGACCTATATTTTAAATAGTTATACGATTTGTCCCAATATTTTCAAATAAGATATATGAATAATGAATGCAGAATAGACCCCACAATGAGCAATCGAGAAGAATCTTAAAAAATGATGATATGCTCCACATTGACCTACTTTTCAAGTCATCATTCATAGATTATTTAAGCAAAAAATCACTTAAATCGGAAAATATTTAACAATTAATTTAAATGTAGTCATTTTAGTGTTTTTTTGGAAGAATAACTTGAAAAATAGACCGTTTAGATGATTGAAATAGAATGTGAAATGGGCCCCACAATGGACATTTAGAAGGAATCTTAAAAGCTCACATGATGTTTCCAGAATAAGTATTTTAGTTTTTAGTACAAAGATGATAAACTATTGAAGACAATTGAGAAACTGTTGCTTTTTGAAAAGGGATTTTTTTGTTTGTAGAAATGTCACTTGAACTTATACATCAGTTTCAATTTGTCACATTAAAGAAAAATTTAAGAGAAATGTCACCTTAATTTTTCAAAATCCATGAATATGACTTTAACACCATTCATTTTCAAGGGTATTTTTAAAATGGAAAAATCATTATAAAAAAATTGTATTTAAAAAAAATCTCACCTTTCCCTATCCCCTGTGCCCCCCCACCTTGCCCCTTCCCCCATTCCCCCTTCCCTCTCACCCTTCTTCCTTCGCTCTCTACTATAGAACACCTACACTCCACACACAATTTTTTGTGGGGGAGAGAGAGAGGGGGTTTTGGGGACAGCAGAGGGTGTTGGGGTGGGGTTTAGGGTTTAGGGTTTAGGGTTTAGGGTTTCCTCTCTCTCTCCCTCTCTCTCTTTCTGTTTTCCTTGAAAATGGAAAGACTAAATACCCTTAAAATGGATGGAAAATTGAATGGTGTTAAAATCAGATGACAAATTATGGATTTTGAAAAATTAAGGTGACATTTCTCTTAAATTTTTCTTTGAGGTGACAAATTGAAACTGAGATATAAGTTTAGGTGACATTTTTACAAAAATCCTTTCTGAAAACTCAGCTAAACTGGTCCACAAGCAGAGAGGGTGAAAATGTAAAATCAAGAGTTCATTCATCACCTCTCTATCAGATGAAATCCTTCCATACAAATTCTAACAACACGAGATCACAAGTAAAATTAATTCCATTTAAACCATCTTCTATAATGGGGAGGCATATTTGTACAAAACAATTCCTTTTCCCAACCCAAATCTGGTATATGTTTTAAAGAAAATCAGAAGCTATCCTGTAAAAATTTCTACCAATTAATTTCATCATTTGAACGAAAAATAGGAAATAAGACAATAATTATTTCCAATGCTCTTGAAGTTTCAATCTCATTCCCAAATTGGGGAGGTGAACAACTTGGATAGCTGCAGCTAACATTCTGCAGAAACCAACACTTGATCAGTAATGAATGGCATTTGGTATATACTGCCTCCGTGCTCTGTGGCTGGAAAATAGGCATGGAGACGGAAGAAGTGTGAAATCTGCAACTTCTTGGGCCACGGAGCATTCATGAAGCCAGGTTGCTGATGCCAAAATAGACTGTTTTTTGTTGACAGGCATTTAAAGCGTAATCAACCACAAAATGGCCAAACTGTGATTTGAGACGAAGGCCATATCCAAGTCCAACTCCAGATCCTGGTTTACCTTGCCTCAAGGCTGGGTTTCCTGAAACTCCGAAATTGAATTGACAAGATAACCATGCAAAGAAACAAAATTAAGAAATCAGAACCACAATTACAAAAGAAAAAGAAATTCTGACACGTATAACAAACAGAAGGTTAAGTATGGTCAAGAAATAGCAGGAGCAAGATAATCACCCCAAGAAGTAGTAAGTTGCACATGAATCTTGTACGAGGTTTGGTGTACAATTGTATCAATTTGCAGGTTGTGTGGGTTACTCAATTGTTGGGGCTAAAAAGTGATACATAAGTATTTCCAATCAGTAAAAGAAGTTACCATATGAAAGACACCCGACTTTGGTATGCTGGGTGAAGTGCTATGGCAGGCTAAAGTACTTAAATGTATTGTGATTTACAAGCGACTTGAGGGCAGGCTAAAATAAAGAAAGAGAAAGCTCAATGTGTGGAGTACTGTTTGACGTACCAATCAATTAAAGAGAACCTAACATTTTCACATCGTTGCAAGTTAACCGTCTGTTAGATTTGTCTACATGGCAACATGGCCCCCATTTTAAGCCAACATGGCCACATGGAAAGAGGAAAAAAGAGCTATTTGTTACCAGCTGGCCTTTACCAAAAAAAGAAAAAAAACAATGGAAAAGAAAACATGTGGACATTACAAAATGTGAAAACTTCAGGGTTAAATTGGAATGACTGGAACATGCAAACCTAACAGGGTTAAATTGCAACAAAAAATTCACTACAGAAAATTCGTTCTTTACTCAATCTTGGCTTTCAATGTTTTTGTTGCAGTGCTTGAGTTCTGAAACAGCTCTATTGTTGCAAGGTCACTGGAAATTAGAACTAGAGCAGGCATGTCCTGAATGCTAAAGGGAAAAACTGGCAGATTTGGCACAAGAAATTGAATCCTTAAAGAGAAATAGACTTAAATCATCAACAGGACAGGACTACAGGAGTAGAGAGAGGTATTGGATAAATTAGTAGCAAATCAGTGCTCCAATGGCAGGGCTAACCGGGATGATGAATAAAAAAGGTTAGGAAACCTAGTCAGGGGTAGAGGAGAACTCTGATCAAGAGCGTAACTCATAGGAGGATAGTCAGCTGGAAAAATGAGAAATGAACAAGATAGGAAGTATTCTTGGAGTCAAAAAAAATATTTAGGCAATGCCAATGGTGGATATTCCAACATTAGATCGAAATCACCTGAGAGGCAGGGTAAGGAACTGCAGGAAGTTCTTTCAGTTGAATCTAATGGGGGTTGATCATAAAGTTTTATGCACATCCATATTCTTGGAAGGTAAGGCTGACCTGACAACTGATTCCTAGATTACTAAGAAGGAAAACGAAATATAACCTGCAAGAGTTTGTAAAAATTTGTGCCTGAGATTTTCATAGGGGACTTCTGAAAACTTAGTAGGAGAATTCAATAACCTACAACAACTGAGTTCTGTCACTAAATATACCAGGCGAGATTCAAAGAACTTAACGTACTTATGGTGGTCCTGAATAAAGGGTTTAAGGAAGAAATCTGGAGTATGATGCAGATTTCTTCCCCCCCAACATTGTCAGTGACCATTCATTTAGTCAAAATGCAGAAGAGTGTCTTGTAATCAATAGTCAAAAGAAGCTAAGGCTAAAGGATCTTCTCATCAGTTCTTTCCCAAGACTTATTCCAGCCTAAGTTCTTTGCCCAAAGTTTCCACAAATAACAGCACTAGTTCCAAGCCCAAGGTGACAGCAACAGGGGTATGTGCAAAATCATTACCTCCCAATAATTGATCTTATTCCAAAATGAAGGCTCGAAGGGAAAAGGCCTTAAAATTGTGATGAGGTATTTATACCAGGCCCCAAGATCAGCAACTTTATTTCTTAGTCACGGAAGAGGACATCAAAGATATAAATATCACAGCCTACATTATATTTCCTTTTCCTTATTGAAACACTGAAAAAGCAGACTTAATTAAATTTCTGAGCCTACAGGCTACAACCAAGTTAAAGAGTTCAAATATAACCAAGTGAAAGTTGAACTCACCAGGTACATGATGAGCAGACCCCAAATCAGTTCCACAGTCCAAGAAAACAGCGCCTTCCAGCATCTTGTTCTAAATACAATAAGCAACATTGTAGGTAATGCTTGTGCTAGTTCATCTCAGATATAAAGTAGGAAAATTTACAAAATAAAAAACGTAAGAAATAGGCATTTTTATTAGACAACAAAAAAAAAAGAAAAAAAGAAAAAAAGAAGTTCTGCAAGAATTCATAAGCAATTTATTGCAAAAGAATTGAGGAAACAGATAGATTTGTCACCAGATGCTAGTAAGGCGAGTATAAATCTAAATCTATATGAAGAGCTACAACTTGATGGTTGTAAAGTGTCTTGTTTCAGCCATAAGGAATTATTGAAAAGAAAAAATTATTGGTTTAGAACAATTAGTATTTGTTGATAACTGATCATGGAAGACAACTCAACTGATTCCAGAATGACTTCCCAGGCTAATAAAATAATGCAACAAATGTAATAGATTCTTAGAAACATATAAAGAGTGAAGAAATTACATACAAAAGGCAATGTCAATTCGCTATTTGCAACTAAGCATGATCTACCAGACCCCACTGCACCCTCACCATACCCTCGCACACTGCCAAGACCTCCAATTGCAAATGCTTGGTAAGGAGCCATGTCCCCTACAATGGAACCACCTGTCATTCTGTGCGAGAAAAATGTATGAGTAACACAGATAGAGGCAGGGTTATTTATCCATAAGTTATACAAAGCACATAGATACGCCGGATTGTGAATCTGACTCACAAACTGAAACTTAAGAAGTTTCTGAAGCAGGTTAGGCCATTCTTAAAGTTCAGCACAAACAATGGTTTGCCAAAATTAATTCCAACCCTGTTATATGCTTCACGGTTCATATTGTATAAGGTAACCTTAATTGTTTGCTTCTTTTTTCCTTCTTGAAGGATCGATTTCTAGTTTTTTTTATTTTTTTTATTTTTAAATCATTAAAAAAAAGAAAAAAAGATTAGTTCCTAGTTTTGAAACCTTGCAAAAGTTTGAAATCATATAAACTCTTTTACAAAGTCCTTTTAACACTTGATATTGTATTAGACTATTTTAGAGTCATGTCAAATGCTCCATGGACACTTGCGTCCCCCTTTCCATTGGAGGCTCTGCTTCCTATTAACACTATGTTCCCTTGCTCAATCAACTCTGTACAAAAGATCAGGGAACTAGCTCACCTTGTCAAGAGAAATGCCGGTCCAAGTTTGACTCCCTTTGATGCAACAAACTTAAACTTGTTGAAGATTAGCCACTTAGATAGGACTGGTATCCCTTGTTCTATCTGCAGACTGAACTGTATTCAAGACAAACTCCCTGTTAGCTTCACATTCATCCCTCACTTATCAAGTATACATTTAAGACCTCACATTATATCTATCACGATTTGAAGAAATCTTACATGAAAAAAACTGTGATCATTTGCCTTTGCATACCGAGATTCTTGCTTTAGAATTACCATGCTATCATGGGGACTTCCACTGCATAATAATCATCTTATGATTTAAAACATTAGTCAAGCAAACTGTTCATAAAATGAAGTGCCAAAACATAGATTACCTGCATGTGACAGGAAATCCATCTAGATCTCGGCTCATAGACTGGCCATTATCATTCAGTGGCCGGACATGCTGCATAGCACATATTAAATTAAAATCCACATAATTAGACGGGGAAGAAATTGTAGAAGAAAATAAATACCAAAGGGTGATCATAGTGGAAAAAGTAATAAGGTACCTCAAACTTTATGCTAGTTGTGCTACTCCATTTGGAACTTGCAGGCTCATTCAAATCCATGCCTACTGATAATCGAGACAAATTTACACCTCCACTACCTGAACGTGAGAAATTGTCCATGGGAATGCCATGAACCCCTATCTCGGGTGAAATAGAATGCTGGATGTAAAAAATTATATATTAAGATACCAATACCATGAATTTCTACTAGAACTATACAAAAAATAAAAAAAATTACTTCAAGGTAATAACTGGGTTAGGTTTATGGAGAAATTGGTTTGTAAAATAGACTACCATTACACTCTTTAATAATTTTTCACATTCTCCAAATTAAATAATAGCAACACAAAGGATAAAAAAAACCTGGACTATAAAAGACTGTTGAGCTAGCCATTCAGGTCTTGGTCTTCTATAAGCCATTAAAACATTAGAATCATACAGGCCCTTATCCCATGACACATCAAGCTTCTCACTTCCACCAAATAAGTTTGGATGTTTGATGCAAAGACTGCCATAATAAAAGCAGAATAGTTTTATTCAAGTAGTGGAAAACTATCAGAGCATAAGAAAAATTGGAAAACAATACTTTCATAATGGTACGTCCTTTCTTTACCCAAATTGCATTTTCCATAAACTAGAATATGTCTATAAAACAAATCAAAATAAGGGGAAAACCCAGAACCTTAAACACCAAGAACCCAAACTTCAAATGCTAAAATTATTAAATAAAGCAAACTCTCACCTCCCAATTATCAGAGAGAGAGGACTGCCACTGCCATTACTGTAATAAAGAGAGAGGAATCAATCACTATGGGAAACTTCTTGGGTAAATTTATAAATAAATAAAAAAATGTCCTGAGATTGAAATAAAAAGAACCTCAAAGGAGGAAGCATCAATGAAGCACAAAGCTTGTGAGTGAAATCGACATTAACATCAATCTTCGCTGTTACAAAGAAAAGAAGAGATCACATTATGCATCATCAATAACAACAATGACACAAAAATCCAGAACCAACCCATTAATCACACAAGAAAAAGAAAAATCATACAAATTAATCAGCATAAAAGTTAAATACTTTATGGGTTTATAGGCACTGTGGGTTTTTATGGGTGAAATGAAGGATTGTCAAGTAAACTGAGCATCTCACCTTTGCCAGCATGGATGCTCTTCTGGGCTCCCATCCCATTACAATTAAGTTTCCTTAATCAGCCATTAAAATTTGAACGGAAATTGAGGACTGGCGCAGAGAGTGCTCATTTGCAAATTGCATGAGTGAAGAAGCTGCCCAAGGAGAGAGAGAGAGAGAGAGAGAGAGAGAGAGAGGGAGAGAGATTGTGAGTGTCTGTGGCCCTTTGTGTAATTCGCGCGACGAAGGTATTTCGGTGACGTCTCCTCTGGGGGAAGTAGCAAGTTCCTAGCTTCCGATGTTTGTTATCCCTTTTGCTTCTTCATTGGTCTTTACTGCACGTGGGTACTAACCATCGAGAGCCATTGCATTTTTCGTTTCTTTTTCTTTTTCCTCGTTGCTGCTGCTAAGTATCGACTCAAGGCTTATTTGGGAGTGTTTCTAGATAAGCCAACAATCACTTTTATGGAGAATTTTAGTTCTCTATATACTTGTGAGTGCTTCTGGTAACAAAAAACGTTTCTGACAGCGTTTGGAAGAAAATATTAAAAGTGCTTAGGTCGTGGAAGCGCTTTTTGGATAAGCACTTGCTATGTGTTTCTTCAAAAAGCACTCCCAAGTGCTTTTCCAGGAAGCATTTAGATTTTTAATAAAATTTTTAACATTTTTATAATAAAAGCGCTTTTGTGAGAATCACTTATGAGCAAAAGTACTTTATAGAGAAGCAATCCCAAGCTTGCCAAGTGGTTTGAAGTGCCATTCCATCGAGCAGCTCAAGCCTGAGGCTGGGGGCGGGTTGCGCGAAAAACCACATTCCAGCGGGCCAATCTTGCCTGGGCTGGGAGTGGGACCCACGAAGACGGGCGGGCCCGAAGGCCAGTTTCGCCCTAGCTAGAGCCCGAGGGGGGATGACGTCAGGCACGACATCAGTGCAACGTCTTCGCGCGGTAAAAAAAATTTGAACTCGCATGTGCTGACATCAACCCTGCGCAATCTCCAATGGCTAGAAGACACGTGTCAAGGTCTGGGCGCTCTGATCTGCTTCTCCTCCTCCAATCCAACGGCTGGCATTTTTTTGGCAATAAAATTATGGAAAAAAAATCGAAATTTTTTTTTAAAAGTACCAAAAAATTATGATTTTTTTTTCTTCTATAAATACCTATCAATACCCTTCACTTTCAACACCAATCATCATACATTGTCTTCTACTTCTACTATTATTCACTCTTTACTCAACATTTTCCTCTGTTTCAAATTGTATTTTTATTCCTTATCTTTATGGCTTCTTCTATCGAAACCGGAGGGGCGTGGAGCACCATGGAAGATGTTTTCTTGTCTGAGTCTTGGCTCCAAGTTAGTCATTGTCCCGTGTCAGGCAATGAGATGAAATTTTGTCATATGTGGAAAAAAATTCATGCCGAATTTTGTGAATGAATTCCGGGGTCGACTCGTTCGGAAATGAGATTGTCTAGTGGGTGGAAAATTCTCAATAAAGAGTTAGCAAAATGGAGAGATGTCTTGGCAAAAGCGAGGGACAACCATAGAAGTGGGGAAAATCTTAGTAACGAGGTAAATATTTTGTAATTTTCGTTTTATTAAGTTTAATGTCCTAAAATATATATATATATTTAATGTTCCTTGCATTTTTAATATTTTGTAAATATATCTTGCATTTTCAATATTTTGTTAATATTTCTTGCATTTCCAATTTTTTCTTTATATTTCTTGCATAAATAATATTTTGTTAATATTTGTTGCATTTCCAATATATTTGTAAGGTTAATTGCATTTCCAACCATAGCAGGCTGCCATAAGAATTGAAATGTGGAGAAGAAACACCAAGAGAATGAGATGGCAATTCGAGCAGAATATTTACAAGAAAGGGATTATTGTGCAAACAACACATTGAGAAGATGGATCGAGAAATCATGGCCATGGATACAAACCATATGTCCCCTGAAACAAAACAATTTTGAAAGCTAGAACGAAGGGATGTTATGAGAAGAAGACTTTTCCATGATGATGGACCTAGCAACACGGATTGGTTAAATGATCAAAACCATTAAATTAGTTGGCATCCCTTTTATTTATTTGTATTTTTCATGTTTTGTATTTTTATTTGTTGTAATTCATGTATTTTATTTTAGTAGTAGTAATTCTTTATTTTAGTAGTTGTATTGGCTTTCTTTATTTAATAAACAAAGCATTCAATAAAATACTTTTTTATTCAACATATTCCATACATCAAAGAAAACATAATTAAAAGGAAAACTCACAACCAAGGCATAATAAAAAATAAAAGAAACTACAAGCAAAGCACAATAAAAAAAAATAAAAGAAACTACAAGCAAAGCACAATAATAAAAACAAACCACAACCAAACCATAAAATAAATACAAAACAACACAACCAAACCATAACTAAATAAAACCTAACCAAAGCATCTATGCTCCATCATTCACCGTCATTGTCTTTCACCGCCCATATATGCTCCATCAAGTCAAGTTGACGCCTTTCATGAATATATGAAGATTGCATCTCTGTATATCGATCTACCACACGGGTCATGAAACGACCATCCCTAACTAATGGATCCGGCTCAAATGGTTCTCCACTTGGCCCCATGGGCCTTTCATAAATTCGTGTCAAGGCCGTGTTCATGGGATCCGGTTCGTAGACCTCTACAACATCGTAATCATACTCATCCTCCACAATCATATTATGGAGGATGATGCAAGTCATCATAATGCTTCTGAGGACCTCCTCATCAAACATACGGGCCGCACCTCGAATAATCAACCACTGAGCTTGAAGGATGCCAAAACACCTTTCAACATCTTTCATGTATCCTTCTTGATAAGAAGCAAATAATCTTTGCTTCTGGGATTGGGGATTCGGAATGGATTTGACAAATATGGTCCACCTCAGGTAGACGCTGTCAGCTAGATAATACCTCGTCTGGTAGACTGTATTGTTGACTTGATAGGTGATATTGGGGCCTTGGCCTCTCAAAACATCGTTGAAGACCAGGGATTGACCCAGCACGTTGATATTGTTTTGGGATTTGGCACCTCCGAAGAAGGCATGCCAAACCCATGTATCGAAGCGAGCAACGGCTTCAAGGATGATACTTTTTTGGCCTTTTCTATTTCTGTAATCTCCTTGCTAGGCAGTTAGGCAATACTTCCATTGCCAGTGCATGCAGTCGATGCTACCAATCATTCTTGGAAATCCGCGAGCTTCGGCTTTTTGTAGAAGCCTTTGGAGGTCCCTGGGAGTAGGTATGCGCAGGTAGTCCCTAGTGTATAGAGTTTCGACTGTATCACAAAATCTTACCAAGGCCTCCAACGTAGTGGACTTGCCCATCCGGGCAATCTCATCCACCTGATCAGCAGATGAGCCATACGCCAACATTCGTATAACAACTGTAAGCTTTTGCTCCGGAAGAAGTCCCAAAACCCCAGTAGCATCACACTTTTGAACAAAGTATGCATCATAATTGCAAAAATCATGCATGACTTTATTGAACAAATGGGGTTGCATTCTATATCGCCTTCGAAAATCAACATCAGAGTACAAAGAAGTTAAGATAAAATAATCTTCCAAAAGATTCTTACCCCGAGAATGCGTATGTCTATCCACATTCGGGCCACGGTCGACTTGTGAACCATGGTGGCGGCAACCTTGGTTCTCTTCATCTAGCAAAGCCACTGCTATGACAACTTGTTCATCTTCTTCTCTCTGCAACCTTTGCCTTTCAGCTCATCTACGACTTCTCTCATTTGTTTCTCGCTCTTGCCTCTTCAAGCATCTCCTCAAATCTTCCATTGAGAATGGAGTATGAATTCTAAACTATGAGAAATGAAAATATAGAAAGATGTGGTGTGAGAGGTATGAGCTGAACCTCTGGTTTTATAGAAAATTTTGGCCAGATAGAGATGCCACGTGGCTTGATTTGTTAGGATGAAAATCTTATCTGAAATTTGAAATTTAAATTTTGAAATTCATCCAAAATTTGAACCCAAAAATCTTATCCGGAAATTTTATCCGATTATGAATAGTCTTGACACGTAGGAACCTGAAAATCTTATCCGAAAATATTATCCAAATTAATTATTGAGGTAAAAAAATTTGTGAAAAAAATAAAAAAAATGAATAGTAATTGCCCTTTGCCATGGCAACAGGTGGAAACACACAATGCTTTTTGCAAGGGCAACCACTATTCACGTGAATAGTGCCTGCCCTAGCCCCTCTCTTGCCATGGCAAAGGGCAAATGGGTGGAGTTGCTCTTAGAGGTACTTCCCCCAAAATGGCTTCAAATCAAGTGATTATATTGAGAAGCATGTCCTTATAAGTGATTCTAGGAGGACTAGAATCACTCCCAAATGAGCTCTCGGTTTTATTTATTTGATTTATTCATTTTTCTTTTAATGTAATGAATGTTAAATTAAAATTTGTTGACATATGTGGAAATTTGAAAATGTTTGTTTGCTACTTGAATAATTTGTGCCCCCATAGACTCTTCAATTCAATTAATACATTGTTATGGAAATAAAAACGAAAAAATATGGAAAACATGTGAATAAGGTCTGTATTTATTATCTGAAAAGAAAAAATGTAGGTTTTTAACATTTTCAATATAGGTTTTGTTCTTTTAAAGCAAAATTAAATGTTTTGAAGAGCCAATGTCAACTTGTGAATTCTGAAGAGAAAGAAAAGGGTTGTAGGTTTGGTGACTAAGTTGACTAGATTGAACCACCATCAAAAACAAGAAGAGAGAGAATAGATAAGTAAAGATTAAGAGCGAAAGAAGAAGTCAATGCGAAACATTGAAGGAGAGGAGAAGGAGAGAGAGAAGAGAAGAAGAAACTCAAAGAATGAAAGACAAGACAAACTAGAGTTGATAGCGCTACAGTGAAGTGTTTTTTAAGTTTTAAGAAGTCAATCATATAACATAAATCATATGTTAGGGTTTTAAGTTTCGAAGTGTTTTTAATTCCGACCAATTTACTATTAAATATATTTATTATACAACTTTATCACATGAAGCATTGGTTTTTTAATGGTATGATGGTTTCAAGTTCATGGGGAGGTTAGGACTTCGACACATGCCTCCACTTTTGAAATAATTACTAAGGTTTTCCATATTGGTTCGATTCGATTCGGTTTGGTTGAATTAATGGTATGAGGTTCCAGACCATGAACTGGACCGAAATAAGGTGATTTGTTTTAGTTCTTGACTAAAAATGAAAAAAATAACATAAAAAATCAATTCGGTCCAATTTGGTCGATCCATCGGTTCATCAATTTATTGGTAAAAAACTCCAGCCCTATGTATAGGAGTGAATTTAATTTTCATATATAGTGATGTTTTGGACAATTAATAGGACATACTGGTTTAAATTATGCCCCATAATATGATATAAGCTCTCTATCTTTTAACTTGGTTTTTTTTTTTTTTTTAAATTTATACAAAGTGATATTGGAGGAGGTGGAATCGAACTTAGGACCTAGGATGCAATTGTAAATGCTCTTAACCACTTGAACTACAAGCCCCTTACTTTATGCTTGCTTTTAGGTTGAAGCTTCACATTCTAAATAGTGATTTTATGGGCACCCCAAAATTTGCTCTTTGAACCCCACATTCTCTTTACACCCCACTGAATTTTAGTAAAATTTAAAATTACTCACTACACCCCATTTCTCTTCCTAAATTGCCCTCATGAACCCCATTCCTTAACTTACCTGTGTAAATCTCATCCCATATCAAACCCCACTCCATCGAAAACTCCCTCCTCTTGTAGACACACCCCATTCCATATCAAACCCCACCTCATCGAAAACTCCCTCCTCTGGCAGACACACCCCATCGCACACCCCATCCGATTTGCAACATACTCCATCGAAAAACCCAACCCCAATCACACACCTTATCCCATTTGAAACTAAGCCATCACAGCCAGCTAATCTCTCCATTTTTCACAAACCCATATGACCTCAAAATCACCCAAAAAGCCAAGGTTTGATTTCTATATTTATGTTTTTGAGTGTTGATTAGCCGAGGTTTGATTTCAATTTTGAAAAGCCAAGGTTTGATTTCAACTTTGTGGATGTATGGTTCAAACCTGGTTTTACGAAAATAGATATTACTTTTGGTGGGTTACCACTGAAATTATTGCATTGTTTCAGTGGTAGTCCACCGAATTTGAACATGGTTTTATGAAAATAGATGTTACTTTTGATGGGTTACCACAGAAATCGTTACCTTGTTTTAGTGGTAGTCCATTGAATTTTGTTTCCATTTTTCAGTGGTTGTCTTCCAAATGTATTCCTGTTTTTTCGCGGTAGCCACCGAATCTGTTTCAGGTTTTTAGTGGTTGTCCAACAAATTTGTTTCTGTTTTTCAGTGGTAGGCTACTGAATTCGTTTCTTATTTCAGTGAATTCGTTTCTTGTTTTAGTGATCATCTACCGAATTTGTTACTGAGTTTGTACTTAATATTATTTTTTTAGATATGAAGAGGACTCGCAGAGGTACTACTGGGGCTTCATCATCTCGACCTGATAGACAGCTTCCCATAGCCTCAATGAGGAGACATAGAGCGGGTCCCCAAGACCACTTTGAGGATACTACAGAGGTTGAAGATGTAGCTGCTACTCATGATAATAATGTTGACGCAGAGGTTGAAAATGTAGATGCTACTCATGATAGTAATGTTGAGGTAAATGTTGAACCTACTGAGCCATCTCGAGTAGGTCCCATTGATCCATCTTTACTTACGAGTTTTAAAACTCACACATAGCAGCTGCAATTTGGAATAACCAGGTAAGTCGTTTTACTGTAACAATAGAATGCAGAATATAGGTCAGGTTCATGGTAATTAACCTAAATAATTTTTTTAATATAATATTTGACTACGAATGTGAGCCCCTTAGGTGCGTGTCGAAGACATCTACCCTTCGTGAATGGAATTGATGGGCTAATATAAATAATGGTATATTCAAAGGGTGTATTTAGAGGTCTGGATTAGAGCAACTTATTAGGTGTTCTTATTGCATGCTTAGAAGGATTAAAACCACATTATAACATGAAGACATATCATGTAGTTGCTGCAACATATCCTTGCGTACCCCATACTATTCATTATGACCAAATCCCATTGCCATAACTATGGCTCTATATACACAGTTACCATCTGGAAGAACTTTCATCTGGTGAGTGATATATTTCCTAATACCCTCAGAGAATTTCTCTATATGCATATATGTATCGAACGCTGATTGTTTTTCGCGAGGCTTATAAAGCTAAATATAAAACAATACATTAGTTATAAGGTAATAACACATTGTAAAATACAACATTTGTAGTACATACCTTAAATGTTTTTGGATTAGACAATATGGAACTAGAAGCAACCATGTTTCTTTTCTTTGGCATTGCAGTGGTACTCTTCTTCGGTTTTATTTTTCATGAGGTAGTGAGGCTTTGCTTTGGTGGCTTTGCTTTGGTTTATTTTTAGGTGGAGTAGTGGAGGCCTCAGCAATCTCAACTATAGATGGCAAATAATGAGTAAAAGTGTCGAATTTTCGTGGTCTCCCTTTGGTCTTCAACTTATCTTTTGGTTTATTAAGCGCAGTAAAATTAGGGTTCATTAGCTCCTTCAGTGTCATGTGGACTTGTCTATTCTTTTCATCATCCTGTTATTCATACCACATATTGAATCTTTGTAATTGTGACTTTCCTAGTGAAGTTGTGACCTAACTACTGTTTCCTACATTGATGAGATCTAATTTCCTCCAATGTGAATGCATGACATCTAGTGGGATTGGTACACCACGATCTCTATACTCCGCAATTTCATGTGTACATGGTAATTGATAGGTTCCATGAAAAGCACAACCACATGATAAAGCATCCACCCCATCTGTCTCTAACTTGTCTGCAAATAAATTACAATGTTAACTATGTAGACCATATATGTACATAAAATAAGTAAACTGAATTTACCTTTTTGACTCGCACACAATTACACTCAAAGCCTTTATAGAAACAAAACCTACTAACTCACTCAACTCCGGATGCCTGAACCTATGTTGAATAAAACATCAACTCTTTTCAAAAGATGCCTTAATCTCTGTGTGCTCCAGCTCTAACAATGAGTGAATAGTTACCATGATCTCTCAGAGTTAAGTTGACTCAAGCAGAGTTGTCGCTTCAACTTTGCATGTGCACTTTCCTCTTTGTTGATAAAATTCTCCTGAAGCAAAATAAATTAAAACATTAACCTATCAAAACTGGACTAAAATACTTACCTATTTGAGGTTGTCAATCCAAGATGCATACTAGTGTCCGTCCATGAACCACACACCTACCCTTAAATAGATTTAACCAATTGTCATGTATGTATTCAAGACTTTTTTTAAATTCACTAAACTTAGACTTAATCTGTCACAAACAACGCCAATATTCCTCTTCCGTTTCTGAACCAACCAAAGTATTCCAATCCCTATTAAATTGCTTCCATTGTTTGAGGGTCCCAAATAACTTCTTGTAGCTTGCCAACAATCCTTTGTTAATATGCCATCTACATAATAAATATCGTGCTTTCGAAAATATAGACATAATAGAATTCATGAGTGCTAACTCTCGATTGGTGATAATAACACCAGGAAGACAATTATCATCCAACAAACTACTCAATGTAGTCAAAGCCCATGTGTAATTGTCTTTCTTCTCAGCATTAATATACACATACGCAACAGAGAATCTCATATTAGTAGATGTCACCCCCACAATTTGCAATAGTGGGAAACGATACCTATTAGTTTTATAGGTGCAATCCATGATAAGTAAATGTGGAAATGCACGCAAAATCTCAATATTAACAGGGTGTGGCCAAAACAAGTTAGTTACAATATCACCAGATGTCCTATGCCACTCAATATAATTGTGTTTGGACAACTTAGTAAGCAATTGTTGCATCTGTGTTCTGCCAGCAAATTCTTTGGTTCTATTTCGGATCCTAGCATTATATATTGTCTTTATATTTGAAACATTTATTGCATCTCTATCCATCAAGGTGACCAAAATATCTCTGGGTTTCACCAAACTCTTAGACATGTCCACCAATAAGGCATTCTCCTCTTCAAAATGTCGCCCCACAAATGAACAACCTTAAAGATACTCTGAAATAGCATGGTTATGTACTCCGCAAGTCACCTCCAACTTCCAATCATCCCCATCACCAATATTGACACCTTTTAACAAGAATGGACATCCACATTTCTTGGTACCAGTGTCCCTAGCACACTTTTTCATATCACCATTTGCATCTGACCTTACATTAGTTGTCTCACAAGACTTGCAAGACTCATAGTTACTGCTCCTCTCACAAGCAAGTACTCGAGATCTCCTCTCGCCCTCACCTCCACAATCAGACATTCTAATTACAATTACAATATTATTCATTTTCCTTTTGCACGAGCCCCATCTAATTAATGCATCTCTACCATTGAATATCTACACATTAAACTCATGTTATTTAAAGTTCAAATTTGAAACATTAATGCAACGTTACTGATACTAAAAACGATTTTAGACAACAACAAAAAAACTCAAAATAATTACCGAATAAAAAGTTGTGAATTGATACATTCTATTCCAACATTGTTGCCTTCAGTATGGGCGTCTCCTTGTTTATGTTCCTTCTATGGGAGTAAGGTCAAAATAACTTGCACTAAATTTGTGGTCGACAATAAGTTACTAAATAAATAAATTTATTTCGGTTCGTTGCCACTAAATTGTAGGTAAAAATTTGGTAATACACCACCGAACACCGTTCCATGTTAACAGCCAGTCAAATACAATCGAAATAGATGCAATGTTTCGATGGCATCCCACCGAATTTACCTATTGCGTTTGTACTTGTGTGCTGAATGCAACCAGCAACCACCATGGAATCATATACTTGAAAAAGGCCAAGAAAAATAAACTCATACCTCATTCGAAGCCTCTCTAACTTCAATCTCACCCTTCATGAATAAATACAAGATATTTTTTCACCAATATAAGCGTATAAACCTCATTAGGGTTATAGAAACATGATGGTTTGAGAAAAAAGTCTAACTATGGTTGCATGAACATATGTGGGGTGTAGTGAGCAAATTAAATTTAATTTAAATGTTTTTTTGTCCTTAATGGTAATTATGTACAAGGGTAAAATAGGTTATTCATATTTAAAATTAGTATGGGGTGCAAAGAGCAAATGATGGGGTGCCAATAAAATCACCCTATTCTAAATTGGGATGCAACAACGTTATAACATGCATCCATTGATATAGGGGAGAGGGTTGGGGTTACAAAACATAGCATTTCATGATAGATGAAGAACTTTTTACAAAATGCATAAATATACCAACACATTATGTCACCAATTTTTTTGTTGAGGGAAAATTGCAAATGGCGAACAACTATCTAATTTCACCAATATTTAATAAGAACAAAGTTTTTATTATTTAAGTTTGGCACATGCAACATAATGATATCTTAATTATAATCCATTCTGATAATCATCATAAAAGAAATACCATTTAATTCAAATTATGAAGAAACATAATGTGGTATGTTAATTTAATTTTCGCACCTACACGCTCAGAAGGATCTCAAGTTGCCTATGTATCCTTGTCAAAGGAATCAAGCCACCCATAGGTTTTTATTTTCAGTGAATGAATGACCCACTAAAATGAGGATTTGGTTATGAAACTTTATGAATTGAATATTGAGATTTTGTGGGTGAATTTAGTTTTGAATAAGCATGGATTCTATCTGAGATGTGGTTGTTTCAAGACCCACCCGCTGTTTCCCCATTGGAAGCTGAAAGGAGTCTTGAGCATGTCTGATACTTATTGGGCGTCGAGCCCATTAGCTAGACTACCTTTACAACCATGCCCGAGGAAAAACAAAAAGGTTTGACTTCTACCAAAAATTGTAAGAATTTTTCGCATATAAGAATTCACAGCATGAATCTCAAATTCGCAAATCAACACAATATCAAACATCTCAACAATTCAACATAAATCACATAGGGTCTTAGGCCCTTTAAAGAAGTCACTACCTTTAAACATGGGCATATCAAAGCAGCAGTCTAGTTAAAACAAATTTTAAAGTGAAGTTCGAAAATATGAAGGAAATAAATTTCTACAACAACGAAAAAGAAGTTGGGAAGTGAGCGGAAGTGTATTCCTCGATGTGGCTCAGGTTAACCTCATAATCTACTACTTGGGCAAAATAAAAAACCAAAGTTTCCAAAGAAAGTGTGAGATAAACTCCATGAGTGGAGCGAAAAAAAAAGTTTTATAAACATTTTCGTGAAAACCCTTTGCTTTAAAAATATTTACCAACAATGGTCGGTTTAAGATTAAATAAAAAACCATTCAACGAATGTAAAGATATCAAATAGAGTTATCAAGATCTATAACTAAATATATTAATTTTTATAAGATAACAGAGCTCAAAAATAGAAACTTAAGATGAAAGTGAAGCATAGCATAGCAAAGCAAAGCAGTGTGTGTTCGATGCGTGAAGCAAAAGCCCTCAGCCCCTAGCTAGCTCCACCACCCTTTAGAGCATTTCCACCCATTTGTCATGATAAAGGGTAAGGGGAGGCAAGGGCTATTACTATTCATGTGAATAGTGCCAGCCCTTGCAAAAGGCTTGTTGTGTTTTCACCCATTGCCATAGCAAAGGGCAAATACTATTCACTTAAATTTTTTTTTTTTAAATTATACTTAAACGATTAATTTGGATAAGATTTTCAGTTACCACGTTTCAATATTTATTATAAAATTCACATCTCATATTTTGGATAAAATTTTCGAATAAGATTTTAGAATATAGCTATTTATTTAACACATTGCATACATCAAAACAAAGCATAATTCATTACAAAAAAAAAAAAAAAAAGCATAATTCATTACAAAACACAACCAAAGCATAATTCAAAACAAAACACAAACAAAGCATAATTCAAACAAAGCATAATTAAAAGCTAAGCATTACACTTGACTTCATTGACCGTCATTGTCTCTCAGCGCCCATAAGTGCTCCATCAAGTCAACTTGACGTCGTTCATGAACATAAGAAGATTGCATTTCCGTATAACGGTCAATCATACGGTTGTTGTAACGACCATCCCTAATCAATGGTTCGTGCTACAGTGGTTGTCAATTTTCTCCCACGGGCCGTTCATAAATTCTTGTCAATGTTGTGTTCATGGGATTGAGTTTGAACCCCTTTGATTCTTCATAGTCATACTCATCCTCCACAATCATGTTATGGAGGATGATGCACGTCATCATAATGCTCTGAAGCACCTCTTCATCAAACATACAAGCAACCCCCCTAGTGATTGCCCACCGAGCTTGGAGGATACGAAAACACCTTTCCACATCTTTCCTATAACCCTCTTAATAGGCAATAAATGATTTTTCCTTCTCCAATTAAGAATGCGTAATTGTTTTGGCGAATGTCGTCCACCTCGAGTAAATTCCATCTGCTAGGTAGTGCCTACCCGAGTAGATGGTATTGTTGATTTCATAGGTGATCTGAGCGACTTGACCTCTCAACACATCGTTCAACACCAGGGATTGACCGAGCATGTTGAGCTTGTTTTGAGATCCCGTAACTCCAAAAAAGGCATGCCAATCCCATGTATCAAATGATGCAACGGATTCTAGAATGATACTTTTTTGGCCCTTCTTATTCCCATAATCTCCTTACCAGGTAGTTGGGCATTTCTTCCATTGCCAGTGTATATAGTCGATGTTTCAAATCATGCCTAGGAAACTTCAATCATCAGCTTTTTGTAAAAGCCTTTGGAGGTCCCTAGGCATACGTTTGCGGAGGTAATCTCTCGTGTAGAGAGTTTTGATTGCATCATAGAATCTAACCAAGCTCTCTAGGATTGTGGATTTCCCCATCCTAGCAATCTCATCCACCTGGTGTGCAGATGAGCCAAACGCCAGCATCTGTAAAGAAGCTGTAAGCTTTTGCTCTAGAAGAACCCCCAAAACCCTAGTAGCATCGTATTTCTGAACGAAGTATACGTCATAATTACAAACATCATGCATGATTTTATTGAACAAATAGGGCTGCATTTTATATCGCCCTCGAAAATCAACACTAGTGTACAACGAATTTGGGATAAAATAATCTTCCAAGATATTCTTACCCCGAAAATGCCTACGTCTATCCATGTTCGGGCCACGGCCGACTTATGAACCACGGTAACCTTCGCTTGATTTATTGAGCATACCCACTACCATGGCAACTTGATCATCATCTTCTTCCTCCTCCATTTCTTCTTCAGCTCTTTTGCGCCTTCTTTTGTCAATTTCTCTCACTTGCCTCTCCAACAACCTCCTCGTATAAGACATTGAGAGTTACGAATTTGTTTTCTAAAATCTAATAAATGAAATGATAGTTTCGGATATGGTGTGAAGGGTCTGAGTTGGTGTGGAAAGTGAATAATGTTGGAAGGAAAAGAAAATGTATGAAGATTTGGTGTGGAAAGTGAAGAATATTGGTAGGTATTTATAGAAGAAAAAAAATTCGAATTTTTTGTAGTTCGTAACAAACTGGGAGAAGAAATCAGACAAGGACACAAGCAAGAAGGCGGTCCCGTGGACTGTTAAGACTTTCCAGCTGCTCAATGAGTTCTATCATCTTCAATCCATGTTGGTGGACTGGGGCTCCCTTAACCATCCTAGTCTTCAAAAGCTCACATACAGCGTTGAATTGTTTGTTGCGTGTGCCTTCTCCATAAAGCTTTTGGAGATGGGATATTATGTCAGCAACATACATCATATGCTCATGCTATTTATGGAGTTCCTCATTCATGGCAGCCAGAATGTAGCACTTGGCCTGATAGTTATCATCCATGTTCTTGTCATACTTAGCACGCACTTCCTAAGAAGCATCTTCAGCAAGGGGCTTTATGTCAGGAACTAGCTCTAGTACATATACAATCTTCTTGATAGTCATGAATATCTTGAGATTGGGGTACCATGTTGGAAAGTTATGGCCCTCTAGACAATGTTTGTCTAGGAGTTTGGCGAATGCGGATCCAGACATATCTACAAATACATATAGCTAAGTGTTAGATTGATTTTAGATTTACCATTGACTCGGGTCTTTAAGTCAAACGGTAACCCCCACTATTTTTGGCAAATTCTCATATCCCTCAAGATGGAATCTGAGAGTTTTGGTTAAAACTCTTAGTGGGATGGGAGGCTCCCTATTATCTGGATCACTGCACCATAATAGGATCTAAGGATACTTCGGACCAAGGTCTAAAATATTGGTGATATCAGAAATATCGGTAGTCCAAAAACACGGAAATTTCGATGGAAATATCGGGATATTATTGATATCAATAAAAATGGAATAAAAACCACGGAAATTGTAAGAAAAATTTGAAATTTTTTATTGAAACTTTGGACGATGCTTATTTAGTCAATTATCTATTAGTTTATCACAAAAAATTGGAAGGAAATGCATTGCATGATGGATTTAACTAATTTAAATTGATTATATAGCGAGCTGACAAACACTGTGAGTGTAGAAAATATGTAGTAATTAATGAAAGAAGATTAAACACACCACAATCATTTATATATAATGATTTACTACAATATTTTACATTTTATACATTGCATGGTAAGATACATAAGTGACTTGGTACCACATAGAGTTCCTATGAGGTTCAAAATTTTCACTATCTTCATTATCTCTATGTGTAGAGTAAGTGTATTATGAAGAGTAGTCATCAAATGATAAATCCCCAAAATAGTTTTGCATGTAATTGTTAACATGCCACCCATATGGATCCGAGATTGGTTGACGTTGTCCATGAGCAAAATCATTTGAAGATTGAGTCTCGGATTCTTTCCATGAGCTGCTCGATTCCTTCCCAAAAGGAATGGGATATGAAGGGTAGGGAAATTGTTGGAAATGTAAGGTCCGTCATTCTTTGCCTGTCCATATCTCAATATTTAGAAGAAAAAAAAAACTTACCACTTGGACGCCACAGTACAAAACAAACCAAGGATGACTAATTTTACAAGAGGAAACACCTTGAATCCCCTTTGTGTTTTTTTCCCTTTTTTTTCTTCCTTTTTTTTCCTTTTGATTTTTTTCATTACATCGATATTTTCGATATTTTAGCGATATTGTAACAAAATATTGCTGAAGTATGAGCGAAATTATCGACGTCGATATTTTCCGATATTATCGTCGATATTTTCCGATATTATCGTCGATATTCTCGATATTTATACGATATGTGCATGGATACGTTTCGAAATATCCGTGATTCGAAAAAATGATAATATCCTCGATATTTCGTCGATATTATCGATATTTTAGACTATGCTTCGGACAATAAAGAGAAGGTGCGCTTGCCTCTTCACATCTTGATGTGATTACCCATTTCATTCGGCCTCTAGCAAATGTGAACCCCTGAATGTTATCGTGAAGTCCCATTGTACTAGTTAAGTCTTAGCCTACCATGCTTGCTTAGTATAGGAATCAAACATGAAACATCATCATATTAGAATGTTGGCCTATGCTTGTACCTACATTTGCAACATCAAATGCATGAAATGGATCCCTCTAAACATGCGTCTTTGCTGTCAACTTCCCCATGTCTGAGGCAAGCCTTCATAAGTGTCATGCTCATTTGGAATCCATCATGGTGGAAGGCCACACAAATGACATCAAGAATGTCCTTCGTTTATCGACTTAATGTTATCAATCGATTGAGGGACTTTTGGGTCTCATCTTTTATCTTGTTTAAACACTTTAATTGTTTTGACAACATATTGTCCTAGGACAACTATTACTCCATTTAAAATTACACTATACTCCCACTATTTAGTTTCAAAAACTCAAATCAATTTCATAAAACTATTTTATTTTGAAATTGGGAATATGTGATACTATTATGAAATACCTTTTGCATTTCTTAAGTATGGTTAAATAGTTGTCTATAGGCTCATGACTTTTCATTTTCAATTCAACATCAAGCCAAGATATTGAATCTAGGTCTTTGCCGGGTGATTGATTTTATTACACATTTTAACTTCTTTAAAGTATTCATGGTTGATGGGCATTGGACCCAAGACTATTCTCAAAGTCCTTAACTAATCTTCTTTCTCTTTTGTCTCCTTTTTGGGCTCCCTTCTTCCTAATCTCTATAGAAGACTCAAGGCCCAATGGACCTTGAGGAAATTGTGTTTGGAGGGAGATAGAAATTACGTAAGAGAATGAGATAGGAGAAGCATGCAAGCTTCTATTTAATTTACAAACCAATTGCTAATTTAAGTAACCTTAAATAAATAAAATTAGGTACAATCCATCCATTCAATCAAGCCCATTCATCTAATGAATTAACGGTCAATCACATAGCTCAATTTGATTTTTGGGGCCTTAAGTCCATAATCATCCTTATTCTAATCATTTAATCAAATTAAACAATAAAGGATATGATACATTAAACAATTGAAACTTTAAAACCTATGGACTTATTTCCAATGGAACATTTAAATCAAACATAAAATTTTAATGTTTCTCTAAAAGATAAAACAGTTTTGTTTTTAGTGTATTAGGGCAAAAATTGCAATTTTAAAAGTTATGGGCCAAAACCGAAAATACTACATTTTAAATTTGGACCCAACATTTTCGTGTAATTTCATGAAGACCCAAAGCATCTTTATTCTCATTGACCAATTTCAAAAGATGAAATGGCAATTGGAGACACAAGGTACAATCCTATGGCCCTTATCATAAAATGTTTTTGACTAACATGTAACCATCATATCTCATACAATTCCATGAATCAAATGGCAATATTATCTCTAGGGATCAACAAGAACTTTCATGAAAATCTCAAGAACATAAAGAACATTGTTATTCTTTCAAAACCTTTTTATAAAATCATATAAAATCCTAAAATCTTGGAGAAATCATAATTGTGTTTAGAATTTCAAGACCAACACAACAATGTGTATTAGATAAGCATGAAAAACACACAAGACCAAAAACCTAAAGATGCCGCCACCCCTTTTTGTCCATTTTGAAAAATCTCTTTCATGCAACATCCAAAATTCCTAGTATTAAGCATACATGTGAATCAATCATGAAAGATATGACATGTTATAACATTTATAACCATGAAACTAAGCCCATATTCTTTCTAAAACTCAAAAGGGTGCACCGTTTCATAGACATTGGCTCTTGATACCACTTGAAGGGAATATTGTGGAAATAATGGTGTTGTGTAGAGATTTCTAAAAACTCTACAACCAAACTTTGAGAGTATAAATCACCTAACAAACCATATCTAATATGAAATCAAAGTAAGAGCGGAAGCATTAAATAAACTAGGGATTCATGCAAGTCTCATTTGGTCCCAGTCTTTATAAGTCTATGAAAGTGTGCACCAAAGACTCTAAATCCTATTTGAGAGAAAGATAAGATGTTCATACCCTTGGAGCGAATCTTGAAACCAAGAATGGTGTTCAAGTAGAGGTAGTGGTCCCTTTGTTGTTGGCCTTTTGATGTTGATTCTCCACCTTGTAGCTCTCCAAAAAGGTACAAAGATATGCACCTCCCCAAAGCTCTTCAGCAAGGATTGAAATGGATGAGAGAATGAGTAGACAACAAGTGAAGAATGGTGCTAGCACCCTCACTTGATATGATAGATTGAAGGGGTTCAAGAGAGAGAGCTTGATGTTTTCTCTCTTCCAATTTCACCAACTTAAAAACCTTAGGATGATAAGATTCCATAGCTACACACTTATATGATCAAAATGTCACAAGAGTGACAAAAATGCCCCCAAACCCTAGTTTAGCCATCCCCCCTTTGTGTGACATCTTTTGCTATCTTGGTCCAACACAGTAATCCTATAATGTGTCACATATGTGCCTAAGTTCATATGGTCAAATCCCTTTTGAATTTCCAAGTCATATGAGACCTTTAATTAAAGTTTCATAACTTTAATTAAATAATTAAATGGGTTAATGGTTCTATTGGTCCCCCAATTTTGACCAAATTTTCATTTGAGTACCTCAACTTCCAGCAAAAGTTTCGTTTGAATTAGTAGTCCCACCGTTACTTCTGTTAGTTTTTTTGTTATATTTAGGGGTATATGGGTCTTTTCAGGTTAGTTATATTATCCCCCTTCTACAACTTGCCTTCCCTCCCTCTGAAATAGACGATCGAGAGAGAGAGCCTGTTGCCGAAAACCTAAAGAACCAAAAGTTGCAATCCACTTATGCAACTCGCATATTGGCTGAGTAAAAGTTGGAATCGTCAAGTTTGGAAGCTTGGAGAGCAGATTAGTTCGAAGGATGGCAAGTGATATGTCCGAAACAGCATCAATGGAATCTAACCAAAGCCCCAAATCGGTGAAGTATTGTCATTGTGGGAGTTTGATCAAATTGAGGACTTCATGGATGGACATGAATTCAGGAAGACGCTTTGAGGCTTGTGACAACAACCAAGTAAACAATTTTAGACTATTGGGTTTATGCACAAAATTGGTATTATGTTCAGATTTTATTGTGATGAAGAATTTGAAAATAACCAAGCAGAAAAACAGAGTCGGAGAGCATTATTTTAGGTGGTTGGACAAGGAGACATGTACAAGAGGGAAGAATGTGGTGCCTGGTCTGCTTAGAAGAATAAGAATGATGGAAACTGAAATGAGGGAGACAGAAGAGAGAAAAAATGTTGTGGTCAACACACTTCAATCCTTAGAAGCTCGAAACTAGGAAATGGAGGGCATAATTGAAGAAAATAAGGAGTTGGATTATGCAGTCAGAGACAACAGAAGGCTTAGACTTTTGCTGGAAGACAATATGATGAGGCATCGACAAAGAGAATATAGGATGAGTATGGGTGCTTGTGTTTTTTTTATGGCCATTGTGATGATGATGATCATGGTGTCGAACATGTCTGGAAAATGTATGGGAGTAACGGCAGTGAAATCCATTTTGGAGCTAATGCAATTCTCGAAATTAGTTATGCAATCTTGTAATGTTATTAGTTATGCAAAAGGCTTATGGATTTTGAAAACTTTGGTTATTTGCAATGTTGTAATTCCAGATTCATTGACCTCAATCTGCATACAAGACTTGTTCAAATTAAGGCATACAAATGCACATGAAATAGTAGAGCAACCTTTAACATAAGTAGAAGAGTGAAAATTACATTCATTACAAATTCAAATGTTCACAGATAGAGCCTTTTATGGAAAAGTGCAATCATATGACATGTTTAATACTTCGCCAGATCCACCACATGTTCCAAAATGATAACTTGTTACTCAAACAGAGTACAAAACACACTGAATCATCAAAAGAGCCATGTTTACAACATATTTTAAGTCTAAAAAGGTATCCCCAAAATAGTTACAAAACAGCATTCATCTTGGTGGCTGTGAAGATGATGCACCATTGGTTGTTCCAAAGATAGAGCCTTTGCTCATTGGTTGAGATGATGATCTTCCAAAGCCTCTCATTCTCCCTCTCCCTCTACCACCCCTAGTTGATGCAACCTATAAGCAAACATTGAGGTTATTGAAATGACATAAGAAAATGTGAGTATGAAACCATGAGGAACTATGACTTACAAGTTGGGCCATTTGATTTAGTCCAATTGGTGCACTCCCTTGGATATTTGGAGGTAATGCATGAGGTTGAGGTTGAGGTTGAGATGATGATCTTCCTAAGCCTCTCATTCTCCCTCTACTTGTACCACCCTTCGTTGCTGCCACCTACAAGCAAATGTTCACATATGTGATTGATCACAAGGCATATTGACATAAGAACATGTGAATATCAAACCATCTTCAAATATCACTTACATGTTGGGCCACTAGATTTGGTCCAATTACTGCCCTTGCTTGGATATTTGCATAAAATACTTTAGTTTGGCCTTGGGCTTGAGCTTGGGATTGGGCTTGGGCTTAGGGAGCTGGATCTTGGGCTTGGGGGGCATGATTTTGGGCTTGGGGAGCTGGAGCTTGGGCTTGGGGAGCATGAGTTTGGGCTTGGGGAGCTGGAGCCTGGGCTTGAGGAGCTGGAGCTTGGCCTTCTTCAGCTTGCATCTGGAATCATTACAAAATTAGATTAGGTTAGGTTATAATAGGTGATAACATGAAGGCAAGGAATCTGAATGCAGCTTTTACCTGTTGGACCCTTTCACACTTTTATTGTGTCCTTGTTGACCACATCTTGTGCACCGAATCTTGATAAAGATTCGTATGAGCCTTGCAGGTTGTGGTTTCCAGTTGGTGGTTTTGGATTTGGAGGTACTGGAGCTGGTATTTCCACCTCCCCTGGTTCTTTTGTTCTCACCTTCCTTGGACTTCCAGGTTGGATTCTGAAGTTGGGAGGCTTAATAGCTGGTAAACCACTCCGTGGCCATTGGTCAATGGAAGGAACAGGTCCAATGATAGGACCATATGTTTTTAAATAAGCATCTTTCTTGTACAATTTATCCACATAATCCTCTATGTCTTCATTTCTATGGAAAATAGCTGAAATTGCATGTGGGCAAGGAATCCCACATAAGTCCCATCTTCTACAAGAGCAAGTCTTTGCTCTTAGATCGACAGCAAATTCTCCCCTATACAGCTGACTTACTTGATATTTCTTCTCCCCAGCCAACCTTGGTATGCATTGACTTGATGCCAACTTATTTTTCTCTATTATGTTGAAGATTCTAGGACCAACAGTATACCTCCAATGTTGACAAGAAGCCCTTCTATTAGCCATCCTAATCATAATATACATCCTTATTCTCTCAAGGCATGTTAGGATTGGCTTATCCCTTGCATCAATAATGGCTGCATTGAAGCTTTCACATAAGTTATTTAACAACAAATCACACTTATAGTGTGTTGCAAAATGAGATCTTGACCAATTTTTTGCAGGCCTCTCAATTAGCCACCCCCAAGCATCTGCATCCTCCCTTTTCAGATTATCCATCTCTGCTTCCCACCAAGGCAATGTGGTTGCCCTTGCAGCAGCCCATAGCAAATGTTTTAGAGCAAGTCATGTGTGCTGGCCTCTGAAGTTGTTATACAAATGTCTCACGCACATTCTGTGTTCAGTATTTGGTAAAACTATTTGCATAGCAGGAATTAGCCCCTTCTGTTTATCACTTATAAACACCCATGCCAAACCATTTTGGATCCCCTAGTCTGCAATTAAGAGTTCTAGAAACCATATCCAACTTGCCTTGCTTTCTATTTCAACTACAGCATAGGCCAATGGGAACATACCATTGTTCCCATAAACACCAACTGCAGTTAAGATCTGCCCTGAGCAGGGTCCTTTTAAGTGGCACCCATCAACACCTACGACAGGCCTACACCCTTCTAAGAAACCCTTTTTAGAACCAGCTAAACAAATATAAATCTGTTCAAACAATGCATCATCACCTGCTAGTTCAATTTTAATTACCACAGTACTTCCAGGGTTGGTCTTCTTAATTTGCTCTGCATAATCCCTTAATCTCTCGAATTGTTCCTTGTACGAATCTTTAATGACCTTCTTAGCCAATTTTTTTGCCCTATACACTTGGTTCTGTGTAACATTCATTGCATAGTGTTCCCTCACCTCATCTTGAAGTTGCCCCACAGTCCAATTAGGATTTCTTCTCATCTTATCACAAAATCTTTCTGAAATCCATGTTGAATTAGCATATCTCTACTTGTCTACTTTGCCACATGTATGATCAGCATGTATAGCCTTTACTACAAAAGTGGATTCCTCTTTATCAATCCTAGATGCATAAAGAACAAATGCACAGTTTCCAGATCCACTACACATGACCTTCACCCTCCTCTTGTCATTTTTTTTTAAATTTCAGCAGCTTGCCGTTTACAATGGCATACTCCTTTATTGCTTCTTTCACGTGCTCCTGATTTGCAAATTGCATCCCTAAATGAAACTCTGGATTTTTAAGGTCAGTAGCTCTCCTATATTGCTTGAACTTTGGTAGGCGAATCCTCTGCTTTTTTGTGCAATGTCGACTGGTATTCTCATCATCTGAGGTGTTCCCATCAGAATATAAGGTATCAGAATCTGCCCCGTCATCAGAAATCTCTCCTGGCCCTTGTGTTTGTGTTTCAGTCTCAACATTCACTTCTTCATGACAAGGCATATTGATGTCTACATTACGACCTTTGTTTGCCTCCTCATCTTCACTAAACTCATAATCATTATCCACATACTCTGACTCTTCTTCTTCTTCATCAACTACAGCTTCACAATCTCCAAGCGAAACAACATGCTCATCAATATCTAATGCCTCATTATCCTCCTTCATGTGGTCTTCATTAAATCTCCCATAGTTGTATTCTTCACTCTGCAAACTAGGCCATTCCACATATGTTTGAGTCCATGTTTTTTCACTTGTTTTGTTGTCAGTATAGAATAACACTAACACTCTGTTACTTGTTATGTAGCCAACCATCTCACATATAACACTGTCATTGTCAATGAGCTTTACAATAGTTTCACCATTACTGTCATACATCTTACAATATATTTGCAAACCTATCTCCTTCTTAGTTAGGTCCACTTCATATCCTAACTCTATACCTATTTTCCTTAAATCCAAGAGTGATAGATAATCATCCACACAGTTGTCCAAATAGCACAATGTCCCCCCCTTAGGCCATCTCCAGCCATATTGCTAAATATAGTACAGGGCTAAAAATTTAGCCCCCCAAAATATTAATTTTTTAAAGAATAGTATAGGGCTAAATTTTTCTATCTCCAACCATGCAGGGCTATATTTTAGAATGCTTTAAATAAGGCAAGTGGGGGAGTGCTTTAATATTTGATGATTGAAAAGCACATGGTGGGGTCCACTATGAATTTGGCCTAGGCCAAAGCTTGGCTACATTTGGCCCAGTTAGAGGGCTAAAGGGCCAAATGTGGCCCTCCAAATTTGGCCAAAATTTTATTTAGCCCATGGCTGGAGATGAGTTTTGCATTAATTTGGGATATAGCCCATGGCTGGAGATGGCCTTATAAACCCCATCTTGTACAACACCCCCATGGTGAATTTCCAAAGTGCAGAACTCACCCTTATCTGCAAATGAAGCAGTAGTCTCAGTTCAAAACCAATTTTTAAAATCTCTGCTCACCTAAATAAAGACAAATCACACTAAACCCTACCAATAGACCACAAATGTACCAGTATGACCACCAAATGTGCTAGTGTGTGCAACTGTGCAATCAATTCACATATATCAAACCAGTAGGGCTACAAACCCTTAAATTCAACAAAGGATAGTAGGACCAAGTATGCACCCAATGTTTGACCCAAACACAAGGTATGCGTTCAATGTTGACATTAAGACAAAAGAAAACTGTTTTTTATTTGCCCAAAAGAGAGACAATAACAAAACCCTCAATTGATGCACAGTTCGAGCAGACAGAGACAGAATTCCAAAACAACAAAAAGCAATTAACATATCAAAAAGCATTCCTAGTACTTCCATTAGCATCGCATACCATATATGGGGGGGTCTCAAGAAGTCCTGAATGCAAACTCCATCAAAGTTGTCGACAACACCTATTGACCCCACAATGAGATAACCAAGACGTATCGACACCAGACAACCTTAATACACAATGACCCAAACAAAATCAACTCAAACTCTTCAGCTTTTTTGCTTTCCTCTGAAAGCTTCAGCAGAAAAGATTCGTCTGAAAGCTTCCTCTATTTCTTCTTCAGCTTTTTCATTCGTTCAAGAGTTCTTTTTTTTTTTTTTTGGTTTGAAGTACAAGAGTTCCATTATACTCGTATCAGAGATCCTAAAAGGGTAAAAGTCTTTTTTGTCCCTCAAAACCAACCTGAAAAGACCCATATACCCCTAAATATAACGAAAAAACTAACAGAAGTAACGGTGGGACTACTAATTCAAACGAAACTTAAGTTGCGGGACCGTGGGTACAATTTTGGAAGTTGAGGTACTGAAATGAAAATTTGGTCAAAGTTGGGGGACCAATAGAACCATTAATTAATCTAATCAATTTAATTACTCTAGTGACTTGACTAATTCAATCACTCACTCACTTGTCTAACGAGTGTTGGTCCCGGTCATCCTTAGTTGACCGTGTCAAGTGTCGGGTCAACCGTTTGACCCTTGACTTTTGACTTTGACCTTTGACTTTCACATTAACTTTAACCAAGTCACAAAATCATTCATTCTCTTCATAATTTCCCAATGGATTCATTTTCGGTGTGTGATCTTTTAGGTTCTAATTAGCGAGGCAGTGGGTATGATTGATTCACTATGAATCAAGTGTGAATTGCATCCCTCCATACAATTATCCCTATTGGCGAAGGCTAATTATAATTAGTCCTTACAAGACTTCCACAAGCCATGAGCGACACCTAACATTATGCCATGGTTATCCAAGCTAAAAAGAATTCATTTAGAGAACCTAGTCAGTTTGTGATTACAATGCAATTTGATCATTCTCTAATTCAATACTTTATGTCATATTCTCGGGATATGATAAACTTGTGTCAAAATCCCTAATATGACATCTCTAGATTATATGATTCAATTTGATGAAATTGCAAACGTTCGTATTTCAATTTCCATCCAATACTTTGGCCAAAGATTCACGAATCATATCTTTAGAGTGTTCTCTCTTCTTGCTAAGAGCAGAGATTCCTTGTTGTACATTCACTTGTCTTTGTGTACACACTGAGAATCCTGAGGAACACCTTTAAGTCACATCATTTTGATATGACCGTATAGTGCTCTCAAAGAGAAACAATATATACACAAGACAACTGTGATGTCTCAAGTCTAAAGATTAATTTGCATTATCATAACTTAGAATTCTTTGTTTGACACTTGTGAGTAAGACTTCCATACAAGAATTCTAAAGTTGATCGCGTTCAGTGGACTCCATCTTCTGTAGAGCATCTACACATCTGTCTCTACACGAATGACTTGAGACTAGTCATCCTCCAAATTGAGTAAACATAATGTGTACCAGTCTTTGCCGGTCACCATTGTCCAATTGGTGATCCTATGACCAGGAACATTTTAGGATACGATATTTATATGTATGGAAAGGTCTCATGCATCTAACTTCTTTAGACCACTTTCCATTTATATCTTAATCCATGGACTCGTTACTTTGTTTACGTTATGTATCTAAAGCAACATTCTTGCCTCTTTGATTATTATATATTATTTCTTTAAAATTATCCATTTTATATGGGCTTCTAGGGCATATATTTAACAAGGCCTTGTTTTCATCACACCATCAAGAGGCTTAATCCCCTACTATTTTTCTCTTATGTTGCTTTGCTCAAACAATGTATCATGGTACGAGGCACTTATCATTGGCTTCAAATTGCACTTGAAACGAACATCAATGTTCAACATACATTTAGGCTCACCTCAAACTAGCTCGTTACTAGCTTCATCTTGAGGCCCACATTGTCAACCATGGTCTTAACTTTTTGGCGCTTTTCACCTTGAAGTGAATCGATCTGATAGACCACGTTGGTGCATGTTCACTACTTGTTGTTATTCCTCGGCTTAACTACTGCTTGCATGTTTGACGTCTCTCTTGTACGTAGACATCAGTGATCTCTTTTAGGTCTGTTTCCACCTTTTTCATAGTATACTTATATTGCTTCTCTAAATTTTATCCACGCATTTGACAAGCTTGTGAATCATGGACTCCCCGCATTTGGCCATTTGTGTTTGTCTTCACATCTGTGGAGACGGAGAAAAACTATCAAAGAATGTGTTATGGAAAAAATATAAAAAATAAATAAAAAATAAGAGAAGCAAATAATAAAGAGACCTTGTTTGGTCATAGACAAGCAGTGCTTTTGTTTTGGTCATTGGGAGTAGCGACTCAGTAGTCTTTTATACACAAATGGTGGCATATTATCACTTTCACTCTGATAAATTATAGTCTCTCTCAGGTGGCGTTTGTCATGAGTTGGGTGTTTAGTAAACCCAAAAAAACAAGCTTATTTTTAAAACACCCCTCATAAAAAGAGATTTCTCAAAGTCGCCAATAGCCAACTTTCAAAAACTGCTTAAAAAAAGAGCTGGTTTTTTCATTAATGAAAGTTTCATTATTCCTATAATGCCCCTAAATATTTCACAAAATGACAATGTTTGGCCCTCTCACAAAATAGATCTCGCGACCTTCACTCTCTCTGACCTTCACTCTCACAGACTGCTCTTCTCACTCTTCTTCTTCTTCCTCCCCCTACATCTCAAAATTCCAGTCTCAATCAAGGAAGTTAATTGCTAACAATAATCAGCTACTCATAAGTGAATTCATCTTCTCATTCCATTTATGATTTTTGGGTTTATATATGTTATGAAATTAGGTTTTTTGTTTGGTTTCTATGAGATTGGGGGCTTTGTGTTCTTGGGGCTTTAGGGGGAAGACATGGGAGAGGCATAGAGAGAGTTTTGCTTCTAGTTTTGTACTGGGTTTGTCTCTCCTTGCTTTTTGGCAAGGTTTTGTTTTCTCCCTAGCTTGGTTCAATTGGCCTTTGGGTCAGATACTTCTTTCTCTGTTTCTGTTTCTCTGAAACATGTCTGTCCTAAATGCTTTTTTTTCTCTGGATTACTCAACCATCATTGTTCATAGATTTACTCATTGTATAGTTTGGTACAATTCCAAAATCTCAAGAACAAAACCTGCTATGCCAATTTGGTTCTTTATATACATATATATATATATATATATATGATTGCAACCCAAGTCCCCAAGTCAAGTCCCGTGTTGATTTTTCCATTGTCCTAACCTTGTTGTCTTCAAGCTTAAACATAATTCCTTTGGACTTTAGTTTTAGTTCTCTTTTAGTTACAAGATAAGAAAAGAGTGAAGAAGCCATTAGCTCCAGATCTAGGGGCTTCTCTTTTCTCAAGAATGAAAAAAAAAAGATCATATTCTTTGAAACTGTTGTTCCATCTAAGTTATCGTCCATTATTGTGTTAGAAGATTTTTGATTGGGTAATGGTTTCAAGTTCTTCCTTTTATTTTTATTTTTTGTGTCGATGGGCTTTATCAAAAGTGATTGTAGCATGTTGGTCATTGTGGTGAGGAACTCATAAACTGACATATGGTTGAAATAAAAAAAAATTGTAAATTGGTATGAAATTGCATTCTCAGTAAATTATGGGAATGCAATATCATCTTGCCTTAGAACATATGATAGAAAGAAAACATTTTATCCACAACACAAACTTAAGAGATTCAATAAATTGTTCCCTAGTAAGCTGGAAATATTGGCTAAGACTTTATGTTATCTTTGTCTCCTCTTGGCAGAATAGGCTTGCTAGTTCCTCAAGTAATATATGTTAAAGATTAGGAAAATTATATAGTTCTTGTTCTTATGTCAATTGTGAAGGTGATTAGTTTATTTTCATGTTTGGATTCTTCTTGTTCTTGGTTTTCTTTTATAAATCATTAGGAAAACTCCATGCTTGGACTCTTTGTCCCTTGTTGAGATTGAGAAGTGGGTTTAAGGAAGTTTTCTTGGGAGCCGTCATCGTTTTTAAACATATAGCATATAGTGGATAATATAGATGAATATGCATACCTGTAGGAAAAGGAAAGTTTGCTATTATCTATTTCTCATACTCAACACATATTGTTTTAGTAAGGATGGGAAAGAATATGGGAAGTTCATCAAAAGCTCTAGCTACATGGAATAACCATAATATATCCATATTCTATGATTTGTGCATCAAGGAGGTAGATGCCAGACTTCGTCCTGGCACTCATTTTTAAAAAGAAGGATAGGAAAATTTGAGAGTCAACTTTAGTAAAGAGACAGGAAAGAATTATGATAAGGGGAAACTAAAAAATAAGTGGGATGCACTCAAAATTGAGTGGAAATTGTGGAAAGAACTCGTAGGCAAAGAAACTGGTCTATGGTGGAATTCGAGCAAAGGTATTGTTGATGCATCTGATGAGTGGTGGAATAATAAAATTCGGGTGTGTGCACTATTTCTTTTTAGATTAATCTTTTGTCTTCCCCTTTTTATTTTATTAACATGCATTTATATTAATAATCCAGATGTCTTTATAATGTAGATAAATGTTGAACATGCAAAGTTGCGTAAAAAAGGCATTGATCCTGAGATGGAGGAGAATCTAGATAGGATGTTCATGAATACCATGGCCACTGGTGAACATGCTTGGGCACCTTCATGTGGTATACTCCCACCAGAAACTGAAGAGGCATCCATGGGTGATGTTATTCCACTCTAAGGAAGTGATGACTCAGATGATTCCAATCCAATTGAAATAATTCAAGCTATCAAGAATGCTACAAAGAAAGGGACAAGGAGAGCACCTAAACAATTGAATAAAAAACAGCAAGACAAGAAAGTAAGAAAAGTTGGAGGTGCTGAAAAACTAGATGGCCAAATTGACCGCCTTGTTGGTGTAGTTGAGAGTAGGAGCACAACAACATCATTGATCATGAAAATGCAACTAGGCATTAGTATTCCTGAAGTGATGGAAGTTTTATCATCTTTACCTGGATATGAACCTACTAGCACTTTGTGGATGTTTGCGACTCGATTGTTTTTTAATCAAGAAAAGTGAGATATATTCTCTACCATGAAGACTCCTAATGTCAAGCTTGCATGGCTAACTTATGAATTTAACAACCAATAGGGTAGTTGACTCATGACTTTGTTGTGGTTATGTTGGTTGACTTATGACCTTTTTGCGGTTATGTTGTTTGGATAATTAGTTTGTTGTGCTTATGTTGTTTGGATAATTCACTTTATTGCAATGAATTATTATTTGGACTAAATTTACATTATAGATTATGATTAATTGGGAGTATTGATGATTATAATTATAAATTGCAGGTTTATTTGAAAATATGGACAATCCAGATGATGAAGAGGAGGAGATTAACCTATCTATATGTGCTTGTACACAAGCAATTGAATTATATTATCTGAAATATATTCATAAAAATCTTTGTATGGATTCTCCATATCTAGTTGATGGAATTATTACATGGGAATGATAGGCGATGTCATACCATGTTAAGGATGGACAAAGATGTATTTTACTGATTATCTAATGAGTTGCAATCTAATTATGGGTTAAACGGTTCTAGGAATATGAATTCCATTAAGATATTGGGAATGTTTGTACACATGCTAGGACATGGTGTGGGGAATAGGTTATTACAAGAAAGATTTCAATACTCGGGTGAGACAATGAGTAGATATTTTAGTTACATGTTGGATGTTGTATGTCGTATGGCAATGGATGTCATCAAACTAATGAATCGTGAATTTAGTGATATTCCACAAGCAATATTGGGAGATTCTAGATATATGCCTCATTTTAAGGTAAAAATTGCATCTATCACTTCTCTCTCATTTTTATTGCTAATTATAGTTATACACATTGAAAATTTTGTCACAACTATCATTTTTAGGATTGTATTGGGGCTATAGATGGAGTACATGTTGAAGCTTTCAATACCACCTCAAGATCAAGTACCTTATATTGGTAGGAAAGGGATGCCAACTCAAAATGTTATGGCCATATGTAACTTTGACATACAATTTATATTTGCATATGCCGGGTGGGAAGGCACTGCACATGATACAAGAGTGTTTCTTTTGGTTCTACGCAATGAAAATTTAAATTTCCCTAAGCCTCAAAGTGGTAAAAATTATGGTCAATTAACCTTTGTGTTTTTCATTACTTACTTAGTCCAATTATATATACATATTAAGAAAAATGAATGTTGTATTTCCCAAATTTTCATAGGGGAAGCCAACCAATGGGTTATAAAGAGGTATTCAGTCATGTTCATTCTTCTTTTAGGAGCATTATTGAAAGAACCTTTGGAGTATGGAAGAAAAGATGGAAAATTTTAAGAGATATGTCTAACTATCCATTCAACAAGCAAGTGAAGATAGTCATTGCTACAATGACACTTCATAATTATATAAGGAGGCATGCCCAACGTGATAGACATTTTGATGCTTCAAATGATATCTTAAGTGAAGAGATAGGTGAGGATGTTGATGTGTAGCAAGAACTTCATAGTCTTCATGACAATGGAACACAAGAGATGAAAGCATAGAGAAATAGCATTGCTACAAGTTTAATGAATGCATCTAATTAGCTTCTATTATATTGTAGTGATCTATTTGGGCATGTTAAAATTGAACAATTTTTGTATATTTGTTATGCTACCCTCTCCGAAGCCCTCAAAACATATTGTTATTATTAATAAAACAATATTTAGAACTACTTTTGTTACAATATTAATTTATAATTTATGGTAATATATGTGTGCTAATTGTAGATTACAATTTTTGATTTAAAAAAAAGTGTAAATTAAAAAAAAAAAAAATTATGTAGTGAAGTTTGTTTTCTTTTTTTAAAGTAGAAAAAGAATGAAGAAAAAAACAAACAGTTTCATCATCATGCCCTTTTCGGTCATTATACATACTAAAAGCACTTCTGATAAAAATTTACCAAACACTTTGACTACTCACAACAATTTTTCATATACAGTTTACCAAACGCCTAACTGCTTTTTTTCACAGCTGATTATTTTCACAGCACAGCAGAAGCAGTTTTTTTTTCAAAGCACATCAATGCCAAACTAGCCCTCATTATGCTAGAAATAAGTAGACCTTCAGGAGTTGCTTTGCTCAAATAATGTATCAGAGTATGAAGCACTCATCATTGGCTTCAAAATTACACTTAAAAATGAGCATCAATTTTTTACATGCATTTGGCGATTCATAACTAATTGTCAAACAATTAAACGACCAATATGCAGTGAAAAATGAAAACTTGGTTCCATACCATGACAGAGCTAAACAATTGACGTCTCAATTTCAACAAATTCATATTGCCCATATCCCAAGATCAGAAAACTAATCTATTGGAAAATCTCGCAACATCTTTAACTCTCCTTGAGGAAAGAGGCAACATGTTACTATTAGGGAATGCCATCTACTTCCTTCATAGTTATATCATATGGGGGAAAATCACGAGGTCAATATTGTCACAGTTTATGAAATTAAAGAACACTACCATGTGACCCAAGGAAAAGAGTTGTTTGGTGATTGGCTAATCGTTTCATATATCTAAATGACACCCTATATAATAGATCCTCTAATGGAATACTTCTTAGGTGTCTATTGAAAAAGAAGCAACTACTACCTTTCTCATGGAAGTATATGTGGCGCCCATCAATTTGGAACAATACTTGCAGCTCAGTGTACTGCCTGTCAACCACAGTTCAAGATGCAATGAAATTACTACTTGCAAATCATGTCAACTACATGGAGACTTTATACATCAACCTCCATTGTCATTCAATACTTGGCGGCTCGACGTTACAGGCATAATAAAGCCTAAATATTCTCAACTATACCAGTATACCCTAGCTACGATGAACTATTTTTCAAAATGAGCGGAGGGGATGCCTTCAAAATCAATAAAAGCAGAAGATGTTGCAAATTTTATGAGGACACATAATGTATCATTATCGTGTTCCTTCCAAAATAATTTCGGACAATGCTCTGTATTTCAAATGCATATCCATGATCAACCTTGCAGAAAGTACAACATCCAACATGCATTTTCTGTGAGTTACAGTCCATCATCCAATGTCCAGGTAGCATTATTATCTTCTTTAAAGACATCCACACAGCTAGCAAACCCCGATGCAAATGTAACGGTCAACAAAAGCTTGAAGGTCTTGGTGAAAAACGCACTACAGTGCAACAAAAGCATAAAATTTACCAAGCTTAAGTGGCAAGGGTTTCGACAAGAAGGTCAAATTTAGATAATTCTCAGCGGGATATTTGGTTCTAAATGTATGGAGGCCCATAGTTGTTGCTAGACAAAAGACAAACGAACATAATAGAAAACTAACAAAAGCTTGGAGGATATCCCATAAATAACAGCATGAAAATTAAAACGAAGCAAAAAAAAAGTCTAATTTGACTTATGATAAAAGGAACTAAGAGCATCTACAATGATGCTCTCTATTTTTTAGTGAAAATTTAGGAGCTCTCTATAAAATTTTAACTCCAATCATACTCTCTAATTTAGGGAGTCATAAATGCTATAATTCATTTTTAATTGCTCCATCTCTATAACAAAAATAATATAAAAAATAGTTAGCATTAATTAAAGGTTTAAAATACTCATAAAATAAAGTAGCATTAAATTATACGGAGCCACCAGGAGTCCTTTATCTCTCCTCAAATTTAGGAGCTCCTAGAAGTCTTCTTATTTTAGGAGGTGAATAGGGAGCATGGTTGGAGTTGTATTTTTCCAATTCCTCCCTAAAATTTGTCAAATGAGATGGTTTAGGGAGCCCATTGTGGATGCTCTAAGGAGTCAATCAACATTCAAAATTCCACATTTTCATATTTAATTGAAGCTTCTATACTATCAGTCTCTAGAATCCTTTCTTCATTTGCGTCGATCATGGACTACTAAAACTCTTAATCTAACTCATTTTGTTTCTCTAGGGAAGCTTGATGTCGTTAATCTGACCCTCAAGAGAAAGCTTCTGAGTGTAATGATATCGTCAAAGAATATAAGCTCGTTCTTCTGCCTCTTTAATGATAAACATTTTAGCACCAAAATCATCAAGCTCTCGAGTCATATTTGATAACTCTGAGTGAAGGTTCTTTTGGCAATCAAACACTCCTTATGACGACAAACTAGATCATGAATTTGAGCACCATGTTCAATAATTCTAGCTTTCTTAGAAACATACAAGGCATACTAAAAAGTATCAAGCTCATTTTTGCCCAGTTTGAGAATGTTGAGCATTAAATGTAAGACATTAAGCATAGACTTCATTCCTTCATGATGATGAAGCACCTCCTCAAACTTGAGGACCTTAATTGACTTAAAGAAATGAAGTTTGTAAAAAATATTTTGAACTTCACCAATGAAATATTCATGCTTGAAGTTTCTCACCTCAGAACTGAAAATATCAAAGATCAATTTCTTGATGACATGTTTTCAGCTAACGGAGAAATGATGTCAATTCCACAAGGTGAAGGCTCGGCAAGTTCTTGCAACATAATATTTTGATTTAGGCTTGTCAATATCAAGCATCACATTTTTAGTAACTTTGGTTTTTATCACTTGTACTACTCCCAGATGAAGAATAATTTTTTTCAATTATTCTACCAGCTCTAATCTCGGAGCATGCAGCAAACATGGCTCGATACTCTGCCTCAGTAGATGATTTGGAGACGTGGTCCTGCTTCTTTGATTTCCAAGAAATAAGGGCATCACCAAGAAACATACACTAGTCGGTAGTAGAGTTCTTGGTGTCTGGACAACCCGCCTAATTAGCATCACTATAGGCTTGTAGCTGAAGTGAAGAACTTGTAGCCATAACTAGGTGTGCCAAGAATGTAGCGAATTATGCGGCAAACGGCAGATAGATGGAGATGCTTCGGGGCTTACATGAACTTGCTGATGGTGTGAAAAACATAAGAGATGTCTGGTCGGGTAATGGTTAGATAGATAAGACTACCAACCAGCTTCCGATAAATAGTAGGATCCTCAAGAAGCTCACCTTCATCGCGTTGATATTTCACATTAAGTTCCATAGGGGTGTCAACCGAAGTAGTGTTGGTGAGGCTGGCTAATTGAACCAGATCCTAACTATACTTGTGCTGATGCAAGAAGAGACCGTGAGGCTGATGATGCACCTTTAAACCCAAGAAATAGGTGAGCTAGCCAAGGTCTTTCATGTGTAATGTAGAATGCACCAATGTCTTAACCGGAGAGATTGCCTCCAACTCAAAGCTAGTGATGACGATATCGTCCACATAGACAAGGAGGACAACGATACCCATGGGTGTGAAGGAAACATGCATCTAATGCTTAGGAAATGAACTTTAGTCACAACCCATACAACAAAAACATTCTAAATGGCGGATTCATTTTGTTTATATTAGTTGAGCTAAACCTTTTTCATTTTAAACCAAGTATCTTAGCCTAGTCTCTTTGAACACAAATAGAAAAGGGAAAAAAAAGAAATAGATCTTTACCCTTGATGACTTTTTCTTGATTTCCCAAGAATGAACACCTTTGTTGGAAAGACCTTTTGTTTCTCTTGATTTTGACTCCTTCACCTTAAGGCTCTAAGAATGGAGTCATCTACCTCACCACACCAAATGCTCCTAGAGATGAAGAAAAGGCAATCAAGAAGTATGGATGCTAGTCTACTTATTGATTGGACCAATTTTTGGTTTATGGAAGATGAGATACAAAGATGATCACTCATCAACCAAGCTTAACTAGGTTTTCTCCAACACTTAGCTTATATAGGACAACACAAAAGGCAATTGAGTGGGTATTTGGGTCTCCATTTGGTCCATGGGTCATGTCATCTTATAACACTTATCCCTTGGGCCCAATAGCCTTTTAGGCTATTTTGTCCATTTCCTTTTAAATAATATTTAAAGGCTCAATCCAATATTTTTATATGTCAATATTAATTTCATAATTAATCTTTTAATTATAATTATAGTCTTACTTAATTGACCCGGTCGAATTATTTGACTTTGGTCAATTGCTTCGGTCAACATGTTGACTTTTGACCGTTGACTTTGACATTTGATTATCAACCATTGACTTTGTCTCCTCAATAGCCAGAGGCATATATCCAAATTGATTAATGTTACATGATATTATTTATGTATTAACATATTCATTGTGTCATCCACATAAACAAATGTGTATAAGATGTTGAAGATGAGTATAGATTGGACAACATTGAATCTTCTGGTATAATTTCAGATTTTGAACTGAAAGGGGGATCTCATGCTGAGAGGGAGCTAGAATTAGATGATGGAGATGCTTGATGTGATATAGTTACTGAGGTGTTAAAGATGCTGGAGATGATGGACATGATGTAGATGTTGGAGATGCTAGAGATGCTGGAGGTGATATAGATACTGGAGAATTTGATCCTGATACAAAGGTGGATGTTTTCAGGGTAGGTGAAGTTGAGTGTCAATACTTTGTGAACGAAATAAACCTTATTCACTACAATTCTGGACAGGAGCTGCAGGATGGAATTAAAGCTTTCCTCCAGCAGGGAAATGCAAGGTTGCATGAGACTTATAATACCCCATTGATCGCAAAATTTACTTTCATGTACTCTGCTGTAAATGGTGATGAATGGATTGAACTCCCCATCAATATTGGGTGGATTTTGTGCAGCATGTACGCTATATTTACGCCTTCGAGGTGCTTCCTAAGATAGATGATGTTGATGTCTAGGTGTTTAAGGTAGATGATTTTAATGGCGGGATATGCCACTTCCTTAGACCTGTGTAAGTTTTTTACCATAATGACATTACTAGTTTGGAGGAGACAGTTACAAGAATGATCAGGCCACATTATCTTGAAAGTGAGTTCCAGGTCAAGTATTACAGTTATGAAGACTTAAACTGCGACTCTAACAACAATGATCCTCGTAACATTGTTCAGCTGGATGTATTCACGTTGGGTTGAAAGGAAGTCGTAATGGAATTAGACGTGGTAAGGGTAAAGCCTTGCAATCTTCCTAGTGTCAGTAGGTAGCAAAACTCCATGAAAGACAGGTAATAGGCCAGAGTTTTGTAAACTTTCTTGTAAATTTTATAGCATGTTGTTTTGCTCTCTTTGGCCTCTAGTTCTGTATTGTGTGCACTGCTGGTTTTGGTTATGTCTTTATCTTGTTGCTCTTGTCTTTTTTCTAGTTATGCCTGGCTGCTCTTGTCTTTTTTACAGTTGTGTTTGGCTGGATGTTGCCAGCTGTGCTTGGTACTCTTCTAATGTCTGCTTTATGTTACTTCTATGATTTGTCACCTTATTTTGTTGTAGTTAAGAATTCTAGAGGTGACATGAATGGTTTGGAGTTGAAAAAGTAAGGGAAATTAAAAAAGAAAGTGGATATTGTACATTTTATATGATTGCACTATGAACCGAGTGCTTTTCTCTTAAGCATAGTTATTATAATGCCCTTTGCACAAAAAATTGTATCTCTTGGTAGTATAGAGAATGTATGCGATAACAAAAAAAAATTTATGATGATGTCGCATTGTTGTGGGTGTGTTGGTCCGGATCGAGATCAACCCCATTAGCTAGATCAAACCCCATTTACAATGGCATAAGGTGCAATTAATTCATGAGTCTATTGTGCCTTTTTGATACCCAAGTCATGTTTGATTCAACAAAATTCTTACCGGTGTAGGATTTGGATTGTTCAATTCTCCTTGAGTCTTTTCTGAATATTTTAGTTAAAAATCAGAGTGATGAGAAAGGAAAGTTGTACCAAAATTATTCCCCAATTTCCAAAATAAAATATAATCATGATCAACCCCGCATATAGGCATTTGGCCATTGCACAAGCTATATAATTAAGTAATCCAAACAAAGAGATAAAATAAAATAAAAGCCAACCAAATCCAAAGGATTTTTAGCTTAAAACCTCTCTGCCATGGCAAAACTCCCAACATGATTGTTTCCTTGAAATTTCAAACAACAAAGCATCACAACCTCACCAAATTCTCTCTTACCCAAGATATTAGGTAAGGTCATTAAACCTAAGTAGGTCAAGAAGAATGTTTTATGGGATCGATTGGAGTTTTGGGAATTGATGAATTGATTGGTTGTCAAGTGGGAAAAGAACCAATCTGGCGACCTAGATTTATCTTGGCTCCCTTTTATTAATTACGATGATAAAAAGAAAATTGAAATTCCACCGGTCGAGAGATTCCATGCAACTTAGCATCTTTTTGGGCGTGTGGATATGCGGGGCGTGCCAGCACGACAGTTTCAGTGGGTCGAGGGCCCACTTCCTTCGGGACCTATGGGTGGAAAAATCTGAGTGTAAACATTGCCCCCGATTTTGAAAATCTTTGGCTTTTGAACACTTACAGCCGAATGATTTGTTGAAATGTGTGTTTTAAATGCTTCATTCTCATGAATATTGATAGATGATATGTTGATATGAATATGACTAAGAAATGAGAAGTTAATTATGGTACAACACAGAGAATAAAAAGATCCATAAAATCATAATATTAGACAAAAACATTTATCTAGTTCGTCAAATAAAACTTGATCCTCTCCATATCTCAACTACTAATTACTAGCATCAAACTGAAAGTACAATACTAGTTCAAGAGTTAGTTCAAGAGTTGTCAACTGGGAACTCAAAGAGTAGAAAGGGATTTGATTCAAGTTATGTTTTTGGCTAGTTGTGAGACGCTTTGGAAAGGTGTTTGAGTTGAGAGTATTTGAAGTTTGTTCAAATTGGTTGTTTGTTATTAAGATTAACGTTACATGATATTATTTATGTATTAACATATTCGTTGTGTCATCCACATAAACAAATGTGTATAAATTTTTGCATCAAGAAGGGCGGTGAAATCGAAAAGGTTGATGAAGAAGATGTTGAAAATGAGCATTGATTGGACAACATTGAATCTTCTGTTGTAAGGTCAAATTCTGAACTAAAAGGGGGATCTCATGCTGATGGAGATGCTGGAGGTGATATAGATATTGGAGGTGTTGGAGATGTTGGAAATGATGGACATGCTGGAGATGCTGGAGATGCTAGAGGTGATTTAGATACAAGAGATGCTGGAGAGGTTGATCCTAATACAAAGGTGGATGTTTTCAGGGTAGGTGAAGCCGAGCGTCAATACTTCATGAATGAAATAGACATCAACATCATCCACCTTTGATGTCTAGGTGTTTAAGGTAGATGATTTTAATGGCGAGATAGGCCACTTCCTTGGACCTGTGTGAGTTTTTGACTATAATGACATTCCTAGTTTGGAGGAGACGGTTACAAGAATGATCAGGCCACATTATCCTAAAAGTGAGTTCCAGGTCATGTATTACAGTTATGAAGACTTAGATGGCGACTCTAACAACAATGATCCTCGTAACATCATTCAGCTGGATGTATTCACATTGGGTTGGGAGGAAGTCATAATGGAATTAAACGTGGTAAGGGTAAAGCCTTGCAATCCTCCTCAGTGTCAGTAGGTAGCAAAACTCCATAAAAGACAAGTAATAGTTCAGAGTTTCGTAAACTTTGTTGTAAAAAATTATGTTAGATAAAAAGTGTGATAAAGAAATTAAAAATTCACCCAACATAATCTCACTCTTATTTACAAATAAGAGTTTTTTTATTTTTAATTGAGTACGACCCATTCAAGATAAAAAAAAATATCTCTTAATTATAATCTCTTTGAAAAGAGAAAACCCTTTGATTCCAATATGAAGAATGAAATAAATAAAGGAATTTGATTTGATGTTACGGCTGCATCCAGGGAACCCTAGACTGCCTACATACCCCATTTTGGGGATCAAGCCTTTTGTAGTTCTCAAGAGAATTTGATTGGACTTTCAAGGAATGAATGACTCCTTGAAAGAATTTGTGGTGTGAGAAAACATTTTATGGAATTTGGATGAATGTGGTTGGACCAGGGATTCAATTTGATTTTGTAGTTGGAAAAGTGTTTGGGGCGAATTTGGTTGAGGTACACCAGGGATTCTGTTTGGATTTGCGGTTGTATTTGGATTGAATTTCCAAATTGCCTACGTATCCTTAGCGGAATCAAACCGAACGTAGTTCCTTTAAGAATTTGACTTGTGTAAAGGTAGATATTTGATTTTGGGGGATTTGGTTGCGGTTGCGTCTATTGGGATGCTAGACTGCCTACGTACCCTTGATGGGATCAAACCGGCGTAGTTCCAAATTGATTGGACTTTCAAGGAATGAATGACCCCTTGAAAGAATTTGTTGTTTTAGAGAAATGAATTTTGATCTCATTGAAATTTGGATGGGTAGATGACCCATGAGAAAATTTGGAATGGTTTTGTACCATTTTAATGGTTAATGTCCAAAGAAAATTAAAAGGCATTTTAATGAGCCCATTAATTTACTCATATATGATTAATCCATTAACCACATAACTTATTTGGACCACCCATTAAATATTTTGGGCTTTTAGAGTTTAATGGGTAATTTATTTTGTCAACCCATCCATTTATTTTCGGGCCTTAACATTTATATTAGTTGGCCCATAAACAAAAAGTCCACATCTGAGAAGCTTTGAGAACCAGTTGAATTTGAAACCAAAACCAATACAGAGCTTTGATTTTGAGAAACCAAAACCGAGGTAAGTCCTTTCATCTTTCCTCTGCTCATGGTTGTCAGACTTAAGACTACATAACCAATTTAAAATATTGATTGGAAGTATTGGAACTTAAAGGCAGACTTAAGACCACACATCCCATTATAATATTAATTGGTAGTATGGTAGCCTAATGGACAACGTCTGTTTTGTCAAAGTACATAGGTACTTGGACTTTTCTTTGTCCTTTTTGGCTGTTTCTTCTCCCTTTGAAACAAAGTGGCTGACGCCACTTTCCTTTTTTTTTTTTTTTCACTCTTCTTCCCTTTGTTTTCTTTTCAGCTTCCTTGCTTGTTCACAAGCCCAGAGGCCAACTAGTTTTAAGTTTTGTTTATTATTGGCAACAATACCACCAAAGCTTTCTCAACAAAGTGGCGTCAGCCACTTCCCCCCCTTTTTTTTACTCTTCTCCCCTTTTCTCTTTCGACAGGAGTCTTCATTCTTCTTTGTCATTTGCTTTTCGTCACTTTTCTCTTTCAGCTTCTAGGACTTGCTTCTTTGTCTTTGGCTTATGTTGCTTTTGGATTCTTCAACAGCCGCAACACAGGAGGCTTCTTGGTGAGCCATTTTTCTTTTGCTTTTTGCTTGTTGATGCTTTGTGCATCCTTTTCTTTGATTGGAATTTCTAAGACTTTGCATATTTTCCTTTGCAGACTCATATCATTTGAGAGGGCCATCATACAATTGAGGTGCTGGCTTTGCTTTGTCTCAGTTGCTTTGCTACAGAGGGGTGTTGGCTTAGTAATTTTCGTGGATTTTCTGACTTGGGATTTTTCTTTGTTGGCAAACTTTGAAGCACAGAACGTGGGTGTGAATCATAAGCTTTTGTAAGCTTTCTGGCACTCAGTAATTTCTGCATCTCCTTTAATATATTTTCTTCTGTTTATGTCAATCTGTGAGACTAAAACAGGATTGTTGATTTCTCCCTTTGCAGTGCGTTTTGCCATCTTTTTGTTCTCCAATTTGCAGACTTGGAATTTCGTTGTGCTGAAGGTGGGTTGAGCACAAAGCAGTTGGGATTTTGATGTTTTCTGTTTTTGGTACTCAGGAACACTCACAAGGTCTTCTCTGAGTACCACAATGTGCCTATGGACACTCACAAGGTGTTCACAGCACTTAGTACAGTGGGGTTCTTGCAGAAGCCCATCTGTAATTCACAACAGAGAGGTCCTTGTGAGAGCTCTCTTTGTGTAAGTAGCACAGTTATTGCCAATTTGGGAGGATTTGTTCACATTTTTCCACTGCTGAGTTCTCTGTTGATATGATACGTTTCTTGATATCAAACATGGAGGAAGTTCAGGCTTCTGTACAATGGCCTCACATACATATTTTTTTACCTGCAAGTCAGTTGTACATAAAAAGATACTCAGATGAATTTGTTTATACCTTCTTGATGGTATTGTGACAGAGCTTCGTATCTCTTTTGCCTGCTTCTATTCTTTTGAATTTCTGCAGCAGTTCGGTGTTTTTTCCTCTTCTTCTTCTGTGTGTTCTGTGCCTCCTTTGGTCCCTTTTTATAGACCCAGAGGAACTGACAGAGTGGGATCAGTTAAGGCCTCACGTACTGTGTGGGTGGGAGTAACTTCCCATTTTCAGTCACCCCCTCAACTCCACACTTCAAAGTCACGTACATGAAACTGTTTCTGCTTTCAATATATATTAATATTTCCTTTAAAAAATATCAATATTAATTCATTTGGGCCTAAACCAATTTACCAACAAGTCCACAAAACCATTTAGCTATGAGCCCAACTTCTTTAAACTTGGGCTAGAATTTAATTTGCTGTCAATGAATTTTTTTATTTCAACAGTCTGGCATGTTGGTTTGCTATCTTTGGCCTCTGGTTCTATATTGTGTGCACTGTTGGTTTTGGTTATGTCTTTATCTTGTTGCGCTTGTCTTTTTTACAGTTGTGTTTGGCTGGTTGTTGCCAGTTGTGCTTGGTGCTCTTCTAATGTCTGCTTTATGTTACTTCTATGACTTGTCGCCTTATTTTATTGTAGTTAAGAATTCTAGAGGTGACATATATGGTTTGGAGTTGAAAAAGTAGGGGAAATTAAAAAAGAATGCGGATATCGTACATTTTATATGATTGCACTATGAACCGAGTGCTTTTCTCTTAATCATAGTTATTAAAATGCCTTTTGCACAAAAAATTGTCTCACTTAGTAGTATAGAGAATGTATGCAACACCCAAAAAAAAAAAATTGTGATGATGTCGCATTGTTGTGGGTGTGTTGGTCCAAATCGAGATCAACCCCATTAGCTAGATCAAACCCCATTTACAATGTCATAGGGTGCAATTAATTCATGAGTCTATTGTGTGGCCCGAAACCCGGCCTTTTTGATACCCAAGTCATGTTTGATTCAACAAATTCTTACCGGTGTAGGATTTGGATTGTTCAATTCTCCTTGAGTCTTTTCTGAATATTTTAGTCAAAAATCGGAGTGATGAGAAAGGAAAGTTGTACAAAAATTATTACCCTATTTCCAAAATAAAATATAATCACGATCAACCCCACATATAGGCATTTGGCCATTGCACAATCTATATAATTAAGTAACCCAAACAAAGAGTTTTAAAAAAACAAAAAAAAAACCAAACAAATCCAAATGATTTTCAACTTAAAACCTCTCGGCCATGGCAAAACTCCCAACATAGTTGTTCTCTTGAATTTGGTTATCGTTTGATCGTCGATCGAATATCGCATTTTTGGTGTTATAGGGGTTCGACATGTTTGGACCATTGCATCGACTCCAATTTAAAATATGTTGATCTAGGCATCCCTACGATAGTGTAGGAATTCGCGGATCATGAATCGAAACCCCAGATGTCCTGATTCAATGACTTAAAGTTTGCGATTAAAAGATAACCGTTTGATCGTACGATTGCGAGCAATCCGACCATTCAATCTGGACCAAACTTGCAGGACGTGTATTGTAAACCTTGTGGAACCCATAGGAATTTCTAGATCGGACAACCTTGTGGAACCCCTAGGCACATGGTCAATTGAGGATTCTTTCATGTGGACTAGTCAAACAATCCCCCGGTTGGATTGTTTCCTCGGTACAAACTAGGTGGTATCTTACATATATATATAGTTATGTCATATTATATAAACATATATATATAGCTATTCTTCCTTTATTATTTATCGGTGAGGATACTTCCTCGCTCGTCGTGCCGATCACGTGTTTCTAGAGATTTATGCTGGAGAGGTTGATCCTAATACAAAGGTGGATGTTTTCAGGGTAGGTGAAGCCGAGCATCAATACTTCATGAATGAAATAGATCTTATTCACTATAATTCTGGATATGAGCTAAAGGATGGAATTGAAGCTCTACTAATGCAGGAAAATGCACGGTTGCATGAGACTTGCAATACCCCACTGATCGCAAAATTTACTTTCATGTACTCTGCTGTAAATGGTGATGAATTCATTGAACTCCCCATCAATAGGCCACTTCCTTGGACCTGTGTGAGTTTTTGACTATAATGACATTCCTAGTTCGGAGGAGACGGTTGCAAGAATGATCAGGCCACATTATCCTAAAAGTGAGTTCCAGGTCATGTATTACAGTTATGAAGACTTAGACGGCGACTCTAACAACAATGATACTCGTAACATCGATTAGCTGGATGTATTCACATTGGGTTGGGAAGAAGTCATAATGGAATTAAACGTGGTAAGGGTAAAGCCTTGCAATCCTCCTCAGTGTCAGTAGGTAGCAAAACTCCATAAAAGACAAGTAATAGTTCAGAGTTTCGTAAACTTTGTTGTAAATTGTCTGGCATGTTGGTTTGCCATCTTTGTCCTCTGGTTCTATATTGTGTGCACTGCTGGTTTTGGTTATGTCTTTATCTTGTTGCTCTTGTCTTTTTTCTAGTTATGCTTGGCTACTCTGGTCTTTTTTACAGTTGTGTTTGCCTGGTTGTTGCCAGCTGTACTTGGTGCTCTTCTAATGTCTGCTTTATGTTACTTCTATGATTTGTCGCCTTATTTTATTGTAGTTAAGAATTCTAGAGGTGACATGTATGGTTTGGAGTTGAAAAAGTAGGGGAAATTAAAAAAGAATGCGGATATCGTACATTTTATATGATTGCACTATGAACCGAGTGCTGTTCTCTTAAGCATAGTTATTATAATGCCTTTTGCACAAAAAATTGTCTCCCTTAGTAGTATAGAGAATGTATGCAACACCCAAAAAAAAAAATTGTGATGATGTCGCATTGTTGTGGGTGTGTTGGTCCGAATCGAGATCAACCTCATTAGCTAGATCAAACCCCATTTACAATGTCATAGGGTGCAATTAATTCATGAGTCTATTGTGTGGCCCGAAACTCGGCCTTTTTAATACCCAAGTCATGTTTGATTCAACAAATTCTTACCGGTGTAGGATTTGGATTGTTCAATTCTCCTTGCGTCTTTTCTGAATATTTTAGTCAAAAATCTGAGTGATGAGAAAGGAAAGTTGTACAAAAATTATTACCCTATTTCCAAAATAAATTATAATCACGATCAACCCCACATATAGGCATTTGGCCATTGCACAATCTATATAATTAAGTAACCCAAACAAAGAGTTTAAAAAAAAAAAAAAAAAAACCCAAACAAATCCAAATGATTTTCAACTTAAAACCTCTCGGCCATGGCAAAACTCCCAACATAGTTGTTCTCTTGAATTTGGTTATCATTTGATCGTCGATCGAATATCGCATTTTTGGTGTTATAGGGGTTCGACATGTTCGGACCATTGCATCGACTCCAATTTAAAATATGTTGATCTAGGCATCCCTACGATTGTGTAGGAATTCGCGGATCATGAATCGAAGCCTCGGATGTCCCGATTCAATAACTTAAAGGTTGCGATTAAAAGATAACCGTTCGATCGTACGATCGCGAGCAATCCGACCGTTCAATCTGGACCAAACTTTCAGGACGTGTATTGTAAACCTTGTGGAACCCATAGGAATTTCTAGATCGGACAACCTTGTGGAACCCCTAGGCACATGGTCAATTGAGGATTCTTTCATGTGGACTAGTCAAGCAATCCCCCGATTGGATTGTTTCCCCGGTACAAACTAGGTGGTATCTTACATATATATATATAGTTATGTCATATTATATAAACTTATATATATAGCTATTCTTCCTTTATTATTTATCGGTGAGGATACTTCCTCGCTCGTCGTGCCGACAAGCACGCGTTTTGAGAGATTTATTTTGGTATAATAAGGAAAAGTTTGGATGGGTTGATTAATAAAGTTTCATTATGGGTTTTCGGATTTAGATATGGTTTTGAGCAAACTTTATATATATATATATATATATATGGATGTGACGGTTTTAAATGCATATGGTTTTCGACATCATTTTTTCTAAACAGTGGGGTTATATTATGTTGGTTTCAACTGAAATAAACTTTGTTTTTGTCTACTCACACTTTTCTGTTTTGCGCCCCCCAGCCAATAATTGATTGAACTAAGCAGTAGAGCCGGGTCGCGAGCTTCCGAATCTCATGCTTTCGTAGGACTCTTTTATTCTTTTCTCTCTGTTAAACTTCCTTTTCATTTGTAAACTAAATTCTTAGATTGCTCTGTTATCACCCGTACTAGGGTTTGATTTGTGAGGCTGGAGGCCTTTGTTGTAAACTATTTAATTGTTTTCTAAAGCATGTTGATTGTTGGGATATTAAACTGTGTTTTTAACAGGTTGAGGAATTTGATAAATGTCCTTTTTCAAGGGAGACTCTGTTGAAATTTCGGCATAAAGTCTCGTTCTTTAGTAAGTGGGCCCGGGGTCCGATTGATGCTGGAAATACCAAAGAATTCGTCCCTAATTCCGAGGACTTTGGGGCGGGTCCTGTCAATTTCAAATAATTTCTTACTGGCCCTGTACAATGTAGACATTAAAAAAATTATATATATACATTTAACATATTAGAGGATAAAGTTGTTGAAAGAAAATTGGAAAGAACAAAGTAAGAACAAAAGCATATTATGGACTACTCTTTTATTTTGTTTTTTCCCCTTTAATTTTTTTCTAAGCTTAGGAGAGGGAGAGAAAGAAAAAAAAGTCTGTAACAAGAATGAAAAAGCAGGGGAAGGAATCATGTTTTGGAATGATTACCCAACTCCCAACATTAAAATGGTTAGCTGTAAAATTAATATATTCAAATCAAACTTACCAAAATCTTTAATAGAAAATCTAAATTAAACAAAATTAAACTTACCCAGAATTTCTTTGATAAGAAACCAAACAAAGACATAATGGAGAACAAGAGAATCAACATGGTAGGGAAGTAGGTACGCACTTGGCTTTGTCTGGCCATTCAATTAGAGTCAAGCTTGGGTTTCTTTAAGCTCTAGAGTGATAAGTGTCACCGTAGAGAAAGAGGAAGGTGAATGGATGAGATGGACATTTTAGAACTTGTGAACACGTTTTAGGCCAAACCCAGAAAAGAACATGTTTTAGGTTTTGAGAAAGGGGAGCTTTTTCCCGCAAAAATTTTCGCTCTCTTTTCCACCAATTTTTATTTATTTAATAAATTAATATAATTTTGACAACACGCGTCGTGCGTTGTAGAACTTAAAACTACTACAACATGCAAAGCTGCATTGTGAAAATAGCTCTACGCTATATTTTGACAACACGCTATACACACACGTTGTTATAAATTGTATAATACAACGTGCTGCTTCTGCGGGTTGTTAAAAAAACTGTTCCACAACGCATATGAATGCATGTTGTTGATTACATGTTGTCATAAGGTATTTTTCTTGTAGTGTTAGAATGTGCAACAATATTGAAATATTTCAATGCAAATTAAAGATCTACTAAAATCAAATCTTCAAACTTTATTATTTAAATCTTGATTATGTCTCATATTTTCTTTTAATAATAGATAGTATCTTAATGTCACGTTATCTAAGCCAAATAGAATATGTTTAGAGAACCCATTTAGTTGGAATTACAATGCAATTCGATCATTTTCTTTTCTTAATGTTCTTGATCACATTAATAGGGTACGAAATTTATGTCAAATCCTTAATGTGATCATTCTCAATTTAAGCGTAATTAGAAACTCTTTTCTCAATTAAGCTCATAACTCCGAGCGGAGATTCCTGAATCACATCTTAGAACATTCTCTTCCTTTACTAGAAGTCGAGATCCCTTGTTGACACTCACAAACCTCTATAGACTTATCGAGAACCCTGATGATATCTTAAGTCAACTAAGGATCGAGCTTGGCCATATGACACAGTCAAAGATCAATGACCCATCCATAAGACTACCATGGTGCCTCAGGTCTAAGGACTAACCTTGCGTTATTACAACCATAGAAATCTTGTTTGACATGTAAGTAAAAGTTTTATACAAGATTTCTTGTTTGATCGCATTTAGTGAACTCACTCTCTAGCAAGCATCCACATGATTATCTAAGCATCTCCTACACTAGTGATTTGAGACAAGTCATCCTCCCAGTTGAGCATATATAGTGTGTGTCGGTCCTTACGGTTCGTCAATGCCCAATTGATTGTCCTATCATTGGGAAAAGTGTAGGGTGTGTGCTATAGGGAAAAGTCTCGTTGCATCTAACTTCTCTATACCACTTGTCTCATCTCACATGCTATGGACTTCTCGATAAGTGTGTAGTTATTAGGAAGACTATTACATGAATCAAGGTAATTTCCCTTATAGATTAACTTGAATAGTTAATTAATTGAAATATCCATAAAATATTTTATCTCATGATTGGCTTTTTGGGCATATTTCCAACAAGTGAATGCTCAAAATCAGTAAGTAAATGCCTAGTGCTAAAAAAAAAATTACCAAAGTTTGGTTTAGTTTAGGCAGTTTCCATATATGTCAAACCAAATCACACCAAATCAATTACGGTTTCGTTTGAACCACAGATTACACCTTTTTAATGTTGAAACCAAACCAAATCAATCGATAAGTTTAGTTTGACCGATTTGAATTGTTCGGCTAGTTTGATGCCTAGCTTTGCATGCTTTAGCTCAACATGTCTTAAGCTAGAGATACATAATACAAGTCAACATGTTCCCCTTTTACTTTTAGGCCCCATTTGGTTCACATAAATGAATTTGTGGGAAATCAATCTCCTTGTAGTTTTCCATGGAAGGGAAATCGAAGATTCATTTCCCATGTTTGGTAATGCTTAGAAAATAACTAGAAAATATCATTTTATTTCCTTTCCCATGTTTGTTTTAGTATAGGGATTGGAAATGAATTTTGTTTAGTTTTCCTATTATATCCCTAAGTTAGAAATCATATTAAAATGTGTAGTTAATGGTGGCAAATAATTTCTCATTCCCCCTATTTTCCCATGTTCTTAAAGAATTAATAAACTCTTAATCGATAATATGGCTTTTGAAGCTTAGTTAACAATAATATTAATATAGCCCCTACAACTAATTGACAATAAATAACATCTTATTTGCTAAATTAAAGTGTGCAACAATATCGAAACATTTCAATACAAATTAAAAATCTACTAAAATCAACTTTTCAAATGTTACTATTCAAATCTTTGTGTAAGTCTCATATTTTCTTTTGATAATAAAGAACATCTTAGCAAATTAAGAATCTACTAAAATAATTCCTAAGACTTTCTGAACTATACAAGTCTACGCATAAGTCTCATATTTTATTTTCTTTTGATAGAATTCAAAAGTTTATTTTTTTCCAACAAATAATATCCATTTGTTCATCATTTTACATTTTTATTTCTTGGCATGGTGCCCCATAACTTACCAAATTGGGGTGAGGGCTGTGGTCTCACGCCCCTCCTTGCGCGTTGCTGTCACCTCCGTCCACAAAATGAGTGCAGAAAAGGCAAAACTCCTCAGAAATAGGAACCGGTGATCACCGTTAATAGCCGAACCCTTTCCCGGTTCATCCGGTGATCATCCGCCGTCAAGAGCCCATCAGGCGGCGCCCCACCCCCAATCCGCGCACAGCACTTACCGGCTGTTTACGGTAAATAACTAACGACTAATAACATGGCCACACCTGAATATTAATCATCACACAAACAAGCGAGAGATATTAAAATATACAAAGACAAAAAAAAATAATAATAATAATAATAATAAGGAAGGGAAAAAAAACATTACCGTACGCTACACAACGAGAAATGAAAATGAAAAACAATCTTTAGAGAGAGAAAGTTCAAACATTAGAAGCGTTTTATAAATTTTTTGTAGAGAGAGAAAGGGCAGTGATTGGTGGAGAGAGAAAGTTTGATATGTTTTTGTGTTTGTTGGGGCTTTGAGATGGTCTCCGTCCCGTTTCTCTATTCTTCTTCCCCTCCGAAGCCAAAAGCCCTTCCTTATTCTTCTCAGCTTGAGAGAGAAAAAGAGTAAAAACCTAGAATTTTTTTATGTTTTTCTAGAGAAAGTTGGCGTAATTTTCTCGGATTTCTAGAAGCTGAGGATCAGAGCTAGGGTTTCGATTCTGAATATTCAGGCTTTGGTCGTAAGGTGAGGTTGGGATTGTGGGGGGTGGATCGAAATGTTGATTAGGAATGCGAATTCGTGGGAATTCTAGTTCCGATCTTGAAACTAGGGCTCGAATTGAAGGCTCAAAGCAATGGATGTGGACTCGTCGTCGATGGTGCCGGAGACCGATCACGATCCAGCCGTGCCGAACCACAGCACGACGTCGTCTCAGGCCGCAGTTGAAGGGGAACAACAGCTAGGTGAGCAGTCGCAACCTGGAACTGGATCTCCAGCGCAGCAGCCTCAGCAGGCGGCGGCGGCGGCTGCTCCACAGGCGCAGCAGACTCCAGTGGCCGGGCCGCGGCATGCCCCGACGTACTCGGTGGTCAATGCAATCTTAGAGAAGAAAGAGGACGGGCCAGGGCCAAGGTGTGGCCATACGTTGACTGCGGTGGCCGCCGTGGGCGAGGAGGGCGCGCCTGGGTACATTGGCCCCAGGCTGATTTTGTTTGGTGGTGCCACCGCTCTTGAAGGCAATTCGGCGGCTTCCGGGACTCCATCTTCAGCTGGAAGTGCGGGCATAAGTATGTTATTTTCTTTGATTACTTTGGTATCTCGTGGTTTGAGCTTCTAGGTTTAGCTGCGTGGAAACCCTAGTAGTAATGGTTTGGTGGTGGTATAAGTAATTTATCAACCTAGCTTTTTTAATTTCTGATTGAGGTTTTTTCTTCTTCTCTGTTAAAAGACCTTGTTATGTTCAGTTTCTTGAATCTGGGGCTGCATTTATGTGCCTGCTTGCATATTGTTAATGGTACAAGCAAGCTAATTTGCTGTCTTTCAATTCAGGAAAGAAAAAAGTACTTTTCATTAAAGTGAAATATGGGTCCTTGGCAGGTTTTGAAGCTATGGTGATTCAGGCTGTTTTTTATTATCTTGCAACATAATAATGAAACGTTTGGTGGTTTAAAGCCTCTATTTAATCTTGGCTCAGTTTTATTCATTCTGATAAATTCATTTTGTGTGATGCAAATTGCTATTGTCATTTCCTTGAAGTGATTTGAGTGGTTGAGTAGTTTTGTTGTAGCCCAACTAATATGCATGTAGTTTTCTTCTTTTTGTTATTGTTTCAGAAACCTCACTCTTACAATTCTTTTTAACTTAAAGTGATCAAGTAGCATGTATGTAATGTCGTTGGAGCTTCAAATCAGTCAGTGCATTTTGTTTTCAACTATGGTGTTGAAATTCTTGATTCATCTTTCATTGAATTCTACTATGTTTGCAGTTAATATTCGAATCGAATTATTTGATTCCTTGACCCAATTTGTTTATTTTGTGATGATCCCAAGTTTTGGTTCTTTCTGTTATACTCTGCTCAAAATGACCAGGAATTTAGGCCCAATCCATATCTTCACTAATGCCTGTGCTTGTAACGAAGCTCAAAAGACTAATGAACATTGATTCATTTATTTTAATTATCTTAAAAGGAAGAAACTTTCTTGTGGAGTCTTGTGGTGATAGTATTTCATGTCTTGCTCATGACCATTGTGGTTTACTTAATTTCAGGACTAGCTGGTGCCACAGCCGATGTGCATTGTTATGATGTGCTAACAAATAAATGGTCTAGGTAAGCCTAGGAACAAGTACTCCTTGTCTTATCAGCATGTGGCTATCCATACTTTGTTATTTACCCTTTGTGCTTACAATGATATTATTTTCAGGATCACGCCCTTTGGAGAACCACCCACCCCAAGGGCTGCACATGTAGCAACTGCTGTTGGAACTATGGTTGTTATTCAGGTTAGCACACTACGTTTTATCCCACAAGTTATGATTCCTAAGTCAAAGCTGTATTAACATTTTACTATGCATTTCCTAATTACATTCTCACTGGAATCTTTGATATCAATACAGGGTGGAATTGGTCCTGCTGGCTTGTCTGCTGAGGATCTTCATGTTCTTGACCTCACGCAGCAACGGCCTCGATGGCACAGGTTAAACTTGTTAATGGTTTGCTTTCATCTTCTTATGAAATTTATTATGTGATTTTTACCGAAGTGGAGCTAATTTTCTTATAGGGTTGTTGTTCAAGGCCCTGGACCAGGGCCACGCTATGGACATGTGATGGCATTAGTGGGGCAAAGATATCTCATGGCAATTGGTGGGAATGATGGTGAGTCAGTTGAAGGGTCATCTTACTAATCTTTCGTGCATTGAATTAAAACAAAAAGAATCTGCATGATTAGGTTTTTATTGATCTTAAGGGAAATTGGTGTGTGCTTTCCAGGAAAACGGCCTTTAGCAGATGTTTGGGCCCTTGACACAGCTGCCAAGCCTTATGAATGGCGTAAGTTGGAACCAGAGGGGGAGGGTCCACCACCATGCATGTATGTCTATCTCTCCCTCCCTAACGTTCATGACACTCAATATCATATTATCACATATGCAGATACGTCTATGTGTCTCACCTTTTTGGTATTTATATAATCACATGCTTGGATTTCCAAATGAACATGTATTCCTTACACGAGTTTTGGGCATTGGCTTCCTACTTAAAGTCTCTTTTCCCATTTATTTTGGTCCTTTTATATGCCAGTGGACTTGTACTGTTAGGGCCTGTTTGTTACAAGGGCTTGGCTTGGACTGGATTGCCCAAAAATTTAATCCCATGTTTGTTTCACATGGTTCTATTCTTAAATGGCATTACCAATACTGGCTCCACCAAAAACACCTCCTTAGGTGTTCTTATGGAAGTCTGGGGAAAGGGGGGACAAATTGTCCTGAGCCCTTTGCTAGTGACATCACAGTGCCTCTCTCCCACAACCAGCAACGTCGCCTTCAAACCAGCCACCACTAACAACCAAGAGCCAGCAGACCCACCCACCACCACTGCTTTCTTTCTCCTCCAGCCACATCCCAGATTCACCATATCTGCCGTAGCCACTGCATCATCGTGCCAATAAGCCCTAACCCATTCGAAATTGAAAGAAAAAAACACCACACAAACCCATTGCATCATCGTCCCAATCTTCCCCCACCCCAGCAACATCGATGTGCCCCTCTCCCTCAACTCCTTTTCTCTACCCCTCTCTCCAAATCCCAAAAAAAAAAAGAAAAAAAAAAAGAACAGAAATGATTTCAATTTTGGCCAAGAAAAGAACAAAACAGGAGTTTTTTGGGGTTTGGGGAAGGGATGCTTTGAGATGATGTTGAATTTGAGGGTACAAAAGGGGAGTGGCAGCTTGGGTTCTTTGCTTGGCAGAGGAGGAGATGAAGTTTATTTATTTTAATCTTATTTTATCATATTTTTTGTGTTTTTCTAATCTTTTTCTTTTTCTTTTAATTAGTTTTTAATGTTTTATTAAATTTTATTTTTTATCAAAAGAAGTTTAATTAATATTTTAGTCAATGTAAATTTAGTCCCAGTCCAATCATATATCAAACGCGTGATAAGTGTTGTCCAACTTAGACCAAGCCAAGCCAATCCAAGACAATCCGTAAGCATAGTCCATGCCAAGACAGTCCAGCATAACAAACGAGGCCTTAGAAGCATATATTTCATGGTCTCGTGTTTCTAAACTGGGTAATCTTTGGGTATTGTTTTTAGTTTTATCGGTGATTGAATATCTAGTAATGAGTGTGGTGATTATTTGATATTTGATATTTTAGTTGTCAGAGAAGTTGAATTATTATTTTTTCTAGACATGATAATAGTAGGTTCATTAGGATTTGTTTTTTTGGGTGGATACCATGCGGAAAAAAGTCACTTGCCCTCCTAGGGACCCTCTACTATTGGGCCTTAGGCTCGTGACCCCAGAAATTGCTGGTAATTGTCTCATTCTATGTTCTTTTTACTGGGGCTGTTACCTATAGTGTGCAGATAGAGTCTGTGCTCGACACTCACTTTCCAGACATCACTTGCAGTTTGTTGAATGAGTCTCATTTCTCACCGATTTGATACATGTTTCATTTGGGCTTTGATATCTAATTTATATCATCACCTGGACAAAGAGTAATTATTCTATGTAAATCTACCACTGGGAATGTTGGGTTTGAGAATTTTGCCTTGCCCATTATAATTTCCTTTTGTATTAAGACCTTAATTTCAACCCTTTGTCATTCTCTCATTTTCTTGTTTTATGATGTTACTTTGTTATAGATCTAAAGGGTCCCATTCTCAATTCTCTCTTTCCATTTGGGTTTATTTATTTTTATTGAAGAGTCTATTTCCTTGCTGTTTAGATCCAATAATTGCCGTTTAGATCCAATATTGTGAAGTCATTATATAATCTTGATGTTTACTTTTGACCAGGTATGCAACTGCTAGTGCAAGGTCTGATGGTCTTCTCCTCCTTTGCGGAGGAAGGGATGCAAACAGTGTGGTGAGTCAAATACCATAAATTTTTTTAGTGGTTTGTTTTTGTGGATACATGAATATGATAGTAGCATTTCATGTGATTTTATTTTATTTTCATATTGATTGCTGGGGTGGCTCCATTGTCCATTGGCAGTTTGTCTTCTTTGTTGCATTCAGTCATTGCATACTGTGTCAAGGATAAGGCCCATGAGGGAATGGGCCAAGGAATTGGATAAGTTAATAGCACATTTTGCAATATAACTGTGGAACATTAACCCTTTGCTTGTATATCCAATCTTTCTAACTGAAAACTGAAGTCACCTCTTACATATTAGTAGCAGGACTTGTAATATGAATGCAGTCTTATTCTGGTGTATGGGAAAGATGGGGTAGGGGTTTGAAATTTTTTGCATGGATTACTTATTTCTTTTTGGCTTTAAAGTTTGTTTTCCTAGCTCATGTCTTAATGTTTATTTGATTCCCTTCCTCTTTAAATTTTGCAAACCACGGTGTCTCTAATATTAGTAACAGCTTTGTAGTGCGAAGGGTTAAGTTTCTTTTGGTTCTTTTGCTTGCAGCCATTGGCAAGTGCATATGGCCTTGCCAAACATAGGGATGGCCGTTGGGAATGGGCAATTGCTCCTGGTGTTTCACCCTCTCCCAGATATCAACATGCAGCAGTGGGTTTTGGCATCCATTTACTTGTTCCTATTTTAGTGCTTTCCTTATAATATTTTAAAGTAGCATACTTTTGATACTAGGTATTTGTTAATGCACGGCTGCATGTTTCCGGAGGGGCTCTTGGTGGTGGCCGAATGGTTGAAGATTCATCAAGCGTTGCAGGTACTTGATTATGGGTTTTACTAGCTTTTTAGTTTTTGTTATGTGGAACATAGGTGGTTTAGATATACATGTCAACTGTGGTTGTTGGGGCAGAAGGTTTCATTTAATACTGACCCTCATGATGGAGGGGAAGTAGGTTTTATTAAGTGATCCCTGGCGGACCTTGTGGGCCCTTAGCTGAGAATGGGACCGATGTTGATTAAATTATTGCTACTTCATATCATAAAATCACAATGCTGAAGAGAGTGCATTTGCAAACGCATACTAATGCACATGTATGTATTGTTAATTTCAATATACTAGAAGTTGATTAAATATGTGTTACAGAATGAATTTAATTTTCTGGACTCAAGATTGTTGGATCCTCTTTGAGAGTTGCTGAACACTTAATAGATAGAATTTTCCAGTGGTTTTGGTTGATGCTGGTTGATGTATTTTTGTTTTGTCCTCCCTCACTGCCTAGGATAACTGCGCTGTGCCTTGTTTTGCTGTGTTATGCTTTGAGCGCATATTTGTGATTTTATTATCTTTATTGTAGGTTTGTATGTCTGAAGTAGCAATGACTCAAATAAGAATGATTTGGCTTTTATTCCACTTCAAATAATTGGTCCTCACCACATCATCGCATACAATTTTGGAAATTGATAAAGTTTCTATGAGAAACAGATAGATTGGTAGCTTTGTTTAAGTTATGTCACTGTTTATTGGTGTTAAAAATTCCCAGTTTCCAATAGATTCACCATTATAATTATCGTACAAATTCCTATGTTTCTATTGTCCAGTGTTGGATACTGCAGCTGGAGTTTGGTGCGATACAAAATCAGTTGTTACTAGTCCAAGGACAGGTAGATACAGTGCTGATGCAGCTGGTGGAGATGCTGCAGTTGAGTTGACAAGGCGTTGCAGGCATGCTGCTGCCGCGGTTGGTGATTTGATCTTTATATATGGTGGTCTACGTGGCGGTAAGAGATGAATGTGCTATTTCAACAGTTTGGCTGCATCTGTTTTCAGTTTCATTAACTTAGGATGTGAATCTATCAACCAGTAAATTAATGGATTAAATAATTTCAGTATGAACACCACGTTTCACTTTGTGATGATATGTAGCTTCTTAATTCTTTGCCACTAAAAATTTTAAGTTCAAGAATAGACATGTTTAGAGGAGAATAGATTTTGTTTTGTATCTTGAGGTTAAGATTTCAGATACATAGTTGTCTTTTCTGATACATTATTGATTCTTTCAAAATTCAGCCAAGTTTTCAATGATTGGCTTACTAGCATTCAGATTGTTTCTCTGTTTTTTATGTTGACTTTGTCTTTCTGTGGATGAGTCAACTAGATAAAAAGGACACGTAAAGATACTGTAGGTGTAGCAATTTAGTCATTGGTGGAGTATTTTAGAGCCGTGGTTTTGATGTTTGTTTCAAAGGTTTTATATTATGGATTGTGGAGTTCACCTAGCAATTTTATCTTTCCAAGCTTATATAGTATCAAATGATAATATTCAAGCATACTAATTGTTTTGTTTATGCAATAGGGGTGTTGCTTGATGACCTACTTGTGGCGGAAGATTTGGCTGCTGCTGAAACAACATCTGCAGCTTCGCATGCTGCAGCTGCAGCTGCTCAATCTGTACAAGGTCGTTTGCCTGGAAGGTATGGGTTTATTGATGACAGAACGAGGCAGACAATGCCTGAAGCAGCCCCTGATGGTGCTGTTGTGCTGGGAAATCCAGTTGCCCCCCCTGTAAATGGTGACATGTATACTGATATAAGCACTGAAAATGCCTTGCTCCAGGGATCCCGGTAAGCTAGTCATTATGTGTACATTTTGATTGCAGGGTTTGAAGTCACTGAATTGTACTTCTTGGTACTGTTAAAAATATACTGGCTGCTGTTTACTGTGTAGGAGAATGAGCAAAGGTGTAGAGTATTTGGTTGAAGCATCAGCGGCAGAAGCTGAGGCAATCAGTGCCACCTTGGCTGCTGCCAAGGCACGGCAGGTTAATGGAGAAGTTGAACTACCTGATAGAGATCGTGGTTCAGAGGCTACCCCGAGTGGGAAGCAGATATCTACCTTGATCAAGCCTGATTCTGCTGGATCAAATAACATTCCTTCAGCTGGAGTGCGACTGCATCATAGAGCTGTCAGTATTAGATTTTGATCACTACTCTGAATGTTATCTAAAGTCTATTCTGGCAAGAACTTTTAAACCTATATGGTTCAGTCCTTAATGTTTCCTCACATGCTTTGTCAGGTTGTTGTAGCTGCAGAGACTGGTGGAGCTTTAGGTGGCATGGTGAGGCAGCTCTCAATTGATCAATTTGAAAATGAAGGCAGACGGGTTAGCTATGGGACTCCAGAGAGTGCAACTGCAGCAAGGAAATTGTTAGATAGGCAGATGTCCATTAATAGTGTTCCCAAAAAGGTTTACACCTTATTTGATATACTTTTGCATCCCTAAATTTCCATATTTTTATTTTTGGATCTTATAAGGTTAATGTGCATGTTCAACTTTTGAGAAATAAATTTTGCTAACTCTTCCTAATCCACTTCCTATTATGCCAATTATATTCTATAGAAAAATGAAAGAACAAGTGAGGGCCTGAGTGGAATCTCAAATTGCATTCAATAGTGCAAATGACTAATTGTTCTTTCCTAAAAATTAAGCATCATTGTTTTTGAAACCTCCCAACCCTTCGGGTTTCAGTGAATCATTTCATCCTGCATATAAAATCTATTGGGTTTCCTTATTAATGTATTTCCTCTTTTATTATCAGGTAATAGCACATCTTTTAAAGCCTCGTGGGTGGAAGCCTCCAGTTCGCAGACAATTTTTCTTAGATTGCAATGAAATAGCAGATCTTTGTGACAGTGCTGAGAGGATATTCTCCAGTGAACCAAGTGTCTTACAGCTTAGGGCTCCTATCAAGATATTTGGTGATTTACATGGGCAATTTGGTGATCTCATGCGCCTTTTTGATGAGTATGGTTCACCTTCCACTGCTGGGGATATTGCGTAAGTTTCTTTATTAATACGATATTAAGCAACTTAGTTCATATGGTTCGATATTCGAAGATTTTATTCATGCGGGCACTTAATTCTACCTGAATTACATATGATAAGGGGTCTGTCAGTTTGAGTTGTGGGCACTTGATTATACGTGCACTCCCATGATATTACGTTGATTATTATATGTCTTAATTTTTTAACAATCTAGCTGACTTGTATTACTTTTTGAATGGTTAATATATTTATCAATTGAAAAGGCCAATGACGAGTTTTACCTAATGAATAGTCCTTTCAGTTTGAAGGTTTTAGTTTGTAATATGAAGTTTATATTTACATATTTTACGTATAAAGATCTTGGGATTATAGTATGGAATTCCTGATGTTCCTTTATATATAGGACCTTACATGGCAAGACACATGGCAGAAAAGATCTTCATTCTTTATTTTTATTTTTTTGTTCTGATTTACTTGGCACTAACTCAGAACTGACCGAACCAGAAAGTTATATGAGACTAGGAAAAAATTATTGAATAACTAACATAAGCACCCAATTCCTAAGAAGATGGTATGACAAGAACACATACATAAAATTTCCAGTAAAGCCCTAGTGTGAAATTTTTGGTTTTTACTGGTCAGGAACATTTTGGTTAAATTACTGTCAGTAAACGTGTATCTTTTGAAATTGTAATGCAAGGTAGATTCTATAATTGACTGTGCAGGTCTTTCGGGTTTCCATCTTGTATATGCAGGGCTATTTATTTTTTAGTTATATTTTGTTGTATGTTTAGCAGTTAATTTGCATGCATAATATTTTTACCTTTTTTACATCTTGTATTTATAGATTTATAAATATTTCATTATTATTGGTGATTTCTGTGCATAAATGATCCAGCTCATGCTTTGTGCGTTATACTATTGACAAGTCTACAATACGTAGTATTATGTTTCTTGCAATGATGCTGATTTTATATGGACAAAAATCAGATATATCGACTATCTCTTCTTAGGAGATTATGTTGACCGAGGCCAACATAGCTTGGAAACCATTACACTTCTGCTAGCTTTGAAGGTAAGCTTTGGTGTCACTGTTATTCTGTATCAATCTTTTATCACTTGATGCTTATCTCTCTTCCGTGTGTGGTTGTATAATTATTTCTGTATACTAATGTCCATACTCTTTTAAAAAATGCCAAAATTGCAGGTTGAGTATGCCCATAATGTACATTTAATTCGTGGCAACCATGAAGCTGCAGATATTAATGCTCTTTTTGGCTTCCGGATTGAATGTATCGAGCGGATGGTACTGTGTTAGATTATATGATATCTGTTACTTTATATAAGATAAAATTTATGAAGCTTACTGACTGAATCACTTACTGAACAGGGTGAGAGAGATGGAATTTGGGCATGGCATCGTATAAACCGTTTGTTTAATTGGCTTCCACTAGCAGCTCTCATCGAAAAGAAAATCATTTGTATGCATGGTGGTATTGGTCGGTCTATAAATCATGTGGAACAGATTGAAAATCTCCAGCGTCCCATTACAATGGAAGCTGGCTCGATTGTGCTTATGGATCTATTATGGTCAGTGCATGTCTGTATTGGTCCGCTTTGTGTGACTTTCATTACTTTAATGTCTCTTAATTGGTCAATGACATTGTATTATTCTCTTTAGGTCTGACCCAACAGAAAACGACAGTGTAGAAGGCTTGCGACCAAATGCAAGGGGTCCAGGTTTGGTTACTTTTGGGGTGAGTACTTTTTATTTGTTTTCATATTCCTTATTTCACATTACCTATGATGTTTCAGAAATCTATAGGCATCTAAATAAGTAGAGGTGTTCCTTATTTCGTATTCCTTTTGTTAATACTGTACCGTGCTATTTTTGGCTGTTAACGTTGGCAAAATTAGTTAGTAGTCCAAAATGAGATCTGTAATTGTTGATACAGATGGCGTTAAGATGATCTACCAACAAATTTGCATAGCATGTTAAACATAGCAGTCTGATGATATTATGTTGCAAGGATCTAGAGATATAGATTGATAATTGGATATGTTGATATAAAGGATGACTTTTTTTCTTCAAGAATAAAGGTTGAAATGTATAGTCGGATTGGACATTGTCAGTATTGTCTCAGCTGGTGCTTCTGTTTTTCATTTGAGATGGACGTTAACAGCACCGTATCGTTTTAGCCACCTATTTCGGATTTTATTGCATAGATTAATGTGGATATGCTAAAAGCAAGCAGTACAAGAAGTAGTTTTATATTCAACTCTGAAGTTTAATCAGTCATCAGTGTTTTTTATATTTTAAGTTGCACTATATTATGTTTGGTACATAACTCACTAATTTGGCTGTCAGATAGTTTGGTCGGTTACATATTCCTTTAGTTGAGATTCCTTTCGTATAACAAGTGATATGCTCATAAATAGCTTTTGTAGTTTTTGTTTTGTGGTTTTGGCACTTGAGATTCCTATTCCTTGGCTTTTGAATTATTATAATGATAACTATACCCTCGTGTTATATTCTCAAAATTGAAATTCCTCCTGTGTCTTGAGAACACCATTATACTCCCATCATTTCCAAACATTGGAATGGGAATGTTTTATTCCAATGGTTTCTAAAATTTTCATTCAGGGAGGCATATGAGACTCCTAGAATCCCTTTTCGCTGAGCAAAAGGAGCCTTTAAGTAATTGAATTGTTCTTCCTCTTTTGCAATTGGTTCACCATTGACGGTCTAGATTGAAAATGTAGTCAAATGATGCTTGCCATGTAATTCATCTTCTATGACATCTACGAGGCTTGTCTACTTTACTCAGGTTTATGTTTCATGAGTATTTATGTTCTAAAGTATCTGGAATGTAAAAAATTGTAACTTTAATCGGTATCTTAAATATCCATTTGTATCGTATGTCATCTAAAAAGGTTTGATGTTGCAGCCTGATCGTGTCATGGAGTTCTGCAATAACAATGATCTTCAGTTGATTGTACGCGCACATGAATGTGTAATGGATGGCTTTGAGCGTTTCGCCCAGGGACATTTGATTACTCTGTTCTCTGCTACCAACTACTGTGGTATGAACCTGACCCCTTTATTACTTATGCAGCTTTGAGCGCCTCACATGACTAAACATCTCATATTTGGGTCTTACCGGTTTGAACAGGTACGGCCAATAATGCAGGGGCAATCCTAGTTCTGGGTAGGGATCTTGTTGTCGTTCCGAAGCTCATTCATCCATTACCACCAGCAATTTCATCACCAGAAACATCACCAGAACGCCATATTGAAGATACATGGATGCAGGTATGGATGTTTATTCATTAATTTTATTTTGAAATTTATACTTGTAACTTGAAAAGTCCTTGAATGAGGACCTTATTAGTCTTTCTCTCTCTCTCTCTCTCTCTCTCTCTCTCTCTCTCTCTCTCTCTCATATATATATATATCTGTGTGTGTGTGTGTGTGTGTGTGTGTGTGCTTTTCACTGGAGTCTTTTCATTCCTCCCTCATGGGTGGCTCTTTTGGTTATTATCTTGGTAGTAAGCTTTGTTTGATTTGATTTGTTATGAGACCAGGAGCTGAATGCGAACAGACCTCCAACACCAACTAGAGGCCGCCCACAAGTAGCTAATGATCGGGGTTCCCTTGCTTGGATATAATTGATTATTCCAAATTGCTTCGTTATATTCATTCTGGCCTTGTTCTTCCACTTGGGATTTCTAGTGCTGTATAGAGCATGATGTCATATACAAGAAATTCCCTCGTTCTTCCACATGGGGTTTCTCGTGCTGTATAGAGCATGATGCCATATACAAGAAGTTCCAAACTTGTGATCTTTTTTCCAGATTAACAAGTTTGAAGGCTCTCAGAAATTTTGGTTTTCGCTACACAATTGGTAGGCCATGAGATGATGAGAAGATACAAGTTGAAGAAGCAGGTTGCCTTCGGCGGGTAGGTTTTACTTTTGTATGATGTGCTAAAAGTTACAGTTCGGGTCCACCCACCCTTTGTAAATTGAGCCACAAGGAGGTAGAAATCAGTCTTCGTTCTTCGTATGGATTGGTAGTGCTGCTGAGTATTCTTCTGATTAATTTATATATTATTTTTTATTCCTCGTTTTAGGCGTATTATTAATTTCTCTGTTGAGAGAGGACACAGGGGGTCTATTTGTGATGTGGTGAGATATATAAAGATGTTTAGAATCTTTGTGAGCGTCCAATGTATCATAGAGAGGTGTTTGCTTTGTGTAATATTTCATCTCTGTTTTGTACAATGTAACATTGTGTGAAGATAAGTAACCTTTTTTGTTTTTGATCTGATACATGCAATATGTCAAGTTTTGGTCGAAAAATTGTGTGTATATTATCTTGTTTTCTCATGCAAATAACTAAACCAGATATGATGCTTGACCTTGGTTTTATTTTTTTTTCCATATTTTTGTGGTTTCTATTGCCTTCGAAGTTGGGCATGGCCAAAAGGTCAGTTGCCAAACACCTGAGCAATATAACTAACCAGAGATCTTGATGTCTTTTAGCATGAATCTTTTAAGTCGTTTATACAACATGTATGGACCCATATTATAAGTCATACTTGTTTTGTTTTGTTTTTGGTATATAAGCGACTTCGGGTACTGATCACATGAGCTACAAGCAGCCGCTAATCTTAATCTTATAGCTTACTGACAGTACTGATCACGACTTTTTCACCTTTCCTTCCTTAACCCAACACCCACCACTTTTTTCAGCCACTAATCTTAATTGAGTTTACACTAACACTCCTTGAGGTTTCTTGTGTTTTCACAAAATCCTCTCAGGTCTCAAAAATTACATGAACACCTCCCGAGATTTTAGTTTATTTTCACAAAATCCCTTTTTGTTGATTGTTTGTTCAAAAATTGATGATTTCATTGAAAAAAAAACCTTGCGTAAATGAGAAAAAATAAACCTTAATGAAGTATATGCAATCTAATCTCAAATGCCAACTTTGTCATTTAGAGAATTCTTTTGTATAAAATCAGCAATTTTAAACTAAATTCAATGGAAGTTTCGTCCAAAAAAAAAAAAAAAACACTGAATTCAATGAAAAGGGGTTTTATTCTCTTCAACACATCAATAAACTAAATACAAATTTATAAATAAACTAAATCTAAATTCAAAACCAAAAACTGTAGAGCAAAACTGAGAGCATTTTATTCAATATTCGCACCCTTTATTCTGATTCCTTTCCTGTCAAAAGAACAACAGTCTTAAATCAAATCTAATGCAAATTCAGTAGAATTATTCATCCTTTTTCCTATGCCTTAATTGAACACCCCACAAATCTACCATCCATACGTCAAAATTACAAACTTGCTCATAACAGATAACAAATAAATACAAACTTGATAATTGGCTACTTACCAACTCTAGTCATAAGTGAATGGATACGTGAAATCTAATAGATTAGTTGACTAAGAGTGTTGGTAGATTGGATAGCTGTCCAAAATAAAAAAAAAAATAAAAAAAGGGATTTCATCCAAAAATTCACTTTGCATAATTTCTCCTTGAAGTAAAAGCACAATAGCAAAAAGGATGCAAGCACAGCTACAAGAATGACTAATTCAAACACTTATATATATGATTATATAAACATAACAAGTACCTGGATTGTGTCTCTCCTCGGGAGAGTTGTTATACTTGGTGGTTGATGTTTTGTCTCTGTTTCAACGGCGGCAGCATTAGCGACGTTGGTAGTAGTTGTAGGGATGTTGTGCTCTTCTCTACTCTACGCCAACCAAAGAACTATGCTTGGTCATAGGAGGTTTTCTTTGTTCGATTATGAGTTGAAGCAGAGTGCTTCTCAAGGGTTATTTTATTGTTGTTTATGTGGTGACGCTGGATTGTGTCTCTCCTCGAGAGAGTTGTGATACCTGGTGACTGATGTTTTGTCTCTGTTTCAACGGTGGCGGCAGCATCGATGCTGGTGGTAGTTGTTGGGATGTGATGTGGTGCTCTTCTCTACTTTGATTTGACCAAAGAACTATGCTTGGTCATAGGAGGTTTTCTTTGTCCGGTTCTGAGTTGAAGTGGAGTGCTTCTCAAGGGTCATTTTACTGTTGTTTAAGTGTTCCTCCTAAGTGTTCTTTCCTAGTTTCTGCTATGGTATGCCTTGCAGTTTGTGTGGGTGTCAAAGGACTATGATTTTGCTCATAGAATGCTTCTTTTGATAGTTAGGATGTTTTGCGGTCCTCTCATGTGGGTCTACTATGTTCATCTATAGTTGTAGTTCTCGCCCGAGGTCTATGTGTTAGTTTTAGTTTTTGATTTGTTCTATTATTGTAATGGTCCAAAGTGATATGAATCGGACTCTCTTGTTAGTTCATGACATGTGCGGTGCTCTTTCCTCTCCTGGGGTTTGTCCCATGAGGTTATCCTAGGAAGATTTTAACGAGACCACTGTATCATGTCGTTCTTTGTACGTCTTTGATTCTATGAATGAATTCTCTTTCTAAAAAAAAACACATAACAAGTACCTTATAATTAATGCAATGCACTAACTCTGTCATTTCCATAATTGAAATAAAGATTGAGGGCTTGTTATATACTTTTCCCAAAATTTTATTTTCTTTAAACCCATAAACCACCTTAGTCTAGGTTGACAAGATCCGACCCAAATTCCATTTTGGAATATGAGTCGAACCCTGTGCGTGTCCGACACCTGGCAGGTGCCGGGCACAATTGACCAAATTGCCCATCTAACAAAAACCAAAATTAACCTCAAGTTTGACTTTTGTTGAAAATTCGGCAGAGTCTCCCCTGTAAATACTCGTTTCCCAAAATTTTCACCTGTACAACAAGCAATTTAAATATCCCCATTCGTTCAGCATGTACAAAATGAAATTCATATAACCAAATATAAATCATATACCAAAGTCCAAAGATACTGTTATGATAACATTCATGACATCAGGCCTCTTTAAATCGGATGAATCGTTCTGCCAACTGAAATTAGTCCCAACCTTTAAAACAACACAAGTACGGTAACAGATTTCAAAATAACTTAACTAAACAGCTTTTCAATCACTTGGTCTCGCGGCTACACCTAGTAACTCTAGGTTGCCTGCGTACCCTTAAGAAGGGATCAAACCACACGTAGTTCTTTCAATGTGTTTGCAAAACAATTCTAGTTCTCATGCTAGTGATATGCTCACCATTATTCACAAGCTCTATAGTATATACTTTTCAACTTTCCCAAATCTCAGAACAGTTCATACTCAGAACAAAAGTAGGCCACTCACTGAACTTCCTCTAATTCATAAATTAATTTTTATATTATTGGCAGAAATTATATATAATAATAATGAAAAATAAAAATAAAAATAAAAATAAAAATAAAAATAAAACCAACAAGCTCCGAAGACACTTTTATCCTTTCCTTCGAAACTTACATAAGGCTCATTGTATAAATATATTTATATGTCAACAACTTAACTAGAATATATATATTTTCCTCTTTTACTTGTAAAACAAACTCATCGTTTAAGAAAATAATGGTGAACTGTATAAAATCCTTAAAATTTAGGAAATTCTCAATCCTTGTCTCTTAATCATAAAATAGGTATTAAACTTTTACTCCAAAAATACCAAGATAATATCATCAATATTAGTTAAACATCTTATACAGAAATACTCTTCCACCTAGGCGTACCCCCATTTATATTTCGTCAATTCCTTTAATATGCCGTCAATTCTGATAATATTCCGTCAATTCCAAGTATCCTGTCAATTCCATCGTCGTAGGCCTCATAAACACAAAGTTAATCGAGCTGCATTCCTCACAGGCCTCGGAGACACCAAGTCAACCTGAGCCGCAATCCTTGCAGGCATCGGAGACACCAAGTCAACCCGAGCTGCAATCCTCACAAGCCTCGGAGACACCAAGTCAACCAGAGCAGCAATCATGGCAATACACGGTTCAAGCGTCCTCAAAACTCGTGGGGCATTATAAAAAATAACTAAACTGTTTCAAGGCATTATAAAAAATACTCCTGTGGTGGGTTTGAAAACCATATCCAAAACTTATCACAAACTTTCCTTTATTCCACAAATTCATTTTTCAAATATTTTCTCAACTTTACAAAAATCAGTTCTCAACTACCTATGAATTTACACCACATACTGTTGAGAACTAGAGTCCATAATTCATCATTTACGAACCACTGAGAGTATTTATATATATATATATATATATATTCATGTAATTAGATATTTAGTTAATTTTATTAATCATGTCGAAATCCAATTAACAAATCATTCCATTTCGATACTATGATAATAATCTTAATAGTAATAAATAACTAAATAGATAAATAAATAAATAAATAAATAAATAATAACTAAATAATTAAGTAATTAAATAATTAAATAACTATTATCCCTAGAGATTTCGTCACCTCCAATAATGCATATAAATCCATAGTGGATTGCATGATAATTTAATCAATGAAAAGTATTAACCTTTAAAGAAAATCCCTTATCGAATCACTTCCCAATCTAAACTCATTAAGCAAAAAATTCCATACTAAAAGAACCACGTACTCTTAATAACAAATGTCCGCTAATTTACGAATAATCATAACTGAGCCCAAGGCTCACTTTCACAACCCACCAATCCGATATTCCAATCTCGCCCATTCCATAATTTCAATTATCAACATAATATCCAGGAATTTCCATAAAACACTACAAAACAATTTCCTAATCTCAACATAATGAGAATAACTTGACTACAGGTCAAGACTCGTTCACAGGGTTGTTTTAGTACTTCTCGAATGGTAAAGCTACCTCGGAAGACTCACGGTCATCTGAGGGGTCAGACTGCCCAAACTTGATCAAACGGGCCCGCAGGGCCCACGACCTTCGATTCCCAATCCAGAAGTTCCTATAGGTTCAACAAGATTTAGGATACACGTACTGCAAGTTTGGTCAAAATTGAAAGGTCGGATACGATCAGACTGTTATCGTTTAATTCAAACTTTAAGAAATTGAATCAGAAAATCCAGGACACCGATTCACGATCCGCGAATTCCTACATGATCCTAGGAATGCATAGACCAACATATATTAAAATGGAGTCAATCCAACGGTCCAAACATGTCAAACCCAAAAAGGCCTAATATGCGATATCTGGTCGACGATCAAACGATATCCAAATTCATATCCGAGCATACCGTCGTGCTCGGGATGATATGAGGATTATTTTAGGACTCAAGGACATGCCGAAAAATGGCCCACGCGCTGCCACATGCGCGGGCAACTCGTGGGTGTCCAAAGCCATTCTGGCAATCAGAAAATCTCGAAACTGCCTGTCAAGACTTATACCTACATCACTACCACATATACTGGAGCAACTTTTGTTCTTGAACCTACCCTAAAAAGACTATGGAAGTGGCCGGAATCGGAGGCCGAAAATCAGCAGATTTTCAATCACTTATTTAACCCCCTAAATGTAGAAATTTCTCCTATTCAACACAACCAGCAGCTAGAACGTCTCGAGAGGTTGAGAAAGCATACCTGGATCGATGGAAATGGTGGCCGGAAGTGGGAGGATGAGTGGCTGGAATTTTTCTGAAAAATCAGGCCAATTTTCTTGATTTTCCGACGGTATTCGCGGTGGCTCATAGTAGCAAAGGACTTGGGCTGGAAGAGGAAGAGGCTACAATCCTTTTGGGACTGGTGCTGCCCCAAGTGGCGGCTGGTGGTGGTTGTGGTGGCTCTTGGAGCCACCGAATAGAGAGAAAAAACCAGGGGAATGGGGGTCTGCTCGCGGAGAGAGAGATAGAGAGAGAGAGAGAGAGAGAGAGAGAGAGAGAGAGAGAAATTCTGGTTTTAAAAGCCAATTTTGAAAAATTAAGATTTTGCCCATACTTGAATTTTGATCGTATCTCTCTTGTTACAACTCAAATTTGAGCCCACTACGTGTCTACGGACTCATCTCAATGTGCTCTACGCAACGGTACAACTAAAATTCCCAAATTCTTTCCCAAATAAAACGTCAACTTTTAAACCATTAAAATATTCTAGGGTAGAATTGTCTTTTAATTGAATAAATTAATAATTAAATATTAATTTAGGTTCTGGTTATTACAAGGTAATTAACCCACAATCCACCTCTAGTCCAGGTAATTAAACTCATATAAGACCTCTAGTATATGGAACAAGCCACCTCTCTCTAACTATATACTTATGGAATAATATTGAAAAGAATTTCTAGTAGACATAGCTTTTCGGCATTTCATTAGTTTTTGGTGGACCTATGGTGATCTACCCTTCTTCTGACAGATCTATTGTCTCAAATTAGGGTTGGTTGCCTTATCTTGTGAGGCTACTTTTTGAGGTGTTGCAGCATGATCCACTACTTATTGGTGTGTTGTGGCCCTAAAGAAGATTAGTGGCAGTTGGTTTTACTTTTGTCGGCGTTGTTTTAACTTTTTAGTTTTGGTTTACTTTGTTCAATAAAGTCCATAAACTCTATGAGTTGTCTATGTTGTTTTTCTTTTATAATTCCATAAACTTTGTTAAGCTTGATGGGGTTCGTAGTCAGGAGGGTCATGCCGATTAGCGGCCAGTTTTGTCCTTGATGTAATGGATTAGATTCAAGGCAACTATCATGGCCCTTGATGTAATTGGATTCGATTCAAGGCAACTATTGTGGTAGCTAGAGAAGGAGTTGATAAAAGTTATTTTTTGGGAGCTATTCTTTGTAGAAATTTTTTTGGGAGCTGTTTGTGCAAACTTCTCATGTGAGAATATTCGTGTGTAGATCCTTCACCTCTTGGGATTCATTCTCTCTCTTTCTCAGTTCCTATGAAACAAGCAGGGGTAAAAGACCACACCAGGGGGGTGTTGGCCAAAGACCATCCGATGCCTAAGTTAGTTCGATTGAATTTTTGAGAAGCAATAGCTAAAAAGGGTACGAAGTTTTCTCTCATGGGGAGAGTCAGATGACAGGAGCCATGTGTGGCAGCACTTGGCCGTCTGGGAGAGACGAAAGTGGAAGAGGCTGGCGGCAAAGGAGGCCATCGGCTAGAGAGAGAGAGGTTTCGGGGGATTTTTGCTAGGTTTTGGAATTACCTCATGTGTTGAGTGTGACTATATATTTATAGAGCTCTAGCCATCTAGGCTTTCTCGAAGAATATGTTCTTATTTGGAAGGAAGATATTCTTTCCCATAAATGGAGAGATTAAGTCAATTAGAGATTTGATTGGGATCAAATCACTAATTGATGATAATATCCTAAATTCATCCCCCTTAACTAGTATTGAATGAATTTTTTTCATTTATACTCATGCTAATTCTTTTTTGAGTACTTACATCATACAACACACAAAACTTAGGTGGATGATAGGGTTTTTGGTGATTTATGGCTGCACTCAGCCTTTTGGGCTAAGTTGCCTACGTACCCTGTAAAGGGATCCAGCCATACGTAACCCCTTGATTTTCATGGGAAGAAAGGAAAAAAATGGATTTGTGGCCGCATCTAGTGGCAAGACTAGATTGTATACGTACCCCTTTTGAGGGATCAAGTCGCCGTAGTTCCTCTGCTTGGGCATCCCTTTCGGGTTTTCAGCCTACAAACTTTTTTTTTAAGCTCTAACTTTTGCTTGGGCCACCCTGTCAGGGTTTCAGTCCAATGGTTTTTTTTTTTCCTCTTCACCCTAACTTTTCCTTGAACCGCCCTTGCGAGTTTTCAGTTCAAAGGGCATTTTTAAACCGTCAAGCATAAAACTTCTTGACGAATTTCCCATTCATGCAAGGATAAATGCATTTGCCTTCGGAGTTTGATAACTCATAGGCACCCTTAGAGAAAACCTTAGTAATGACGTAGGGCCCCTCCCATTGGGGTTTAAACTTACCATGCATTTTCCTGATAATGACAAAGGGTCTTCAGACAGTTAAAACCAAATCTCCAATTGAGAAAGATCTGAACTTAACTTTTCTATTAAATGTCCCTGCAACCCGAGCTTGATATATTTCCAGCATTTGTTGAACTGCCAATCTTTCCTCATCTAGAGCTTCTAGTTCTACCAGTCTCATATTTGCATTTTCATCGGGGTTTGTCAGCTGTACCAAGATTAATTTCTTGGAGATCACCAATCGTGGCTTGACCTGCCTTCTTCATTTGTGGTGGAGCTAGTTGGACTATGTCAATGAATTCTTCAATATCTGGAGGGTTATCATCTTGGACCATTGTTTCTTTGAATGTAGTTGACTTGGACAAGGTCATCCTTTATTTTCACCCTTTTGACTATTTTGATCACTGCTCTCTCTTGACTCTAAACCTTCCATTTCTTTTTATTATGGACTTTCTCTTGTTGAGAATTGGAAGGGTTCTCCAAGCGTTGAAAGACTGAGATGTGGGGTGGTTGTCTACCCCTTAGGCGTTTGAACACAGATGCGAAGCGGCCTTGTATTCACCTCATCTTGTCTAAACATAGCTTGTTCCACATTAGTGAGCACTTCGGGCTCAGAAGCTTTTGGTTGTGGCCTTGGAAGAGACACTTTAAGTATGCTACTATCATTTTGAATTGTAAGGCCAACATTGCTTTTCTTTGCTTTATGGCCTTGGAGTTTTATATTTAATGGAGTAGATGGCAATGATGCCTTTTTGTGGACTAACTTACTCGGGCCATCGTTTTTGCCAAAAGTAGTCGAAATGACCAAACTGCCCTCTGAGATAAACTTATTGATCTTTTATATGAGATGAGTGTAACTTGTTGTCATCAGTGACTCCATTGTTTATTTCAACGACCCTGTTTCCTTTTCACTAGGCTCTTTTTTTCAAGTCTTGACAATTATCTTTGGCTTGGGAGTCTTTGAAATCGAGACTTCTTCATCTTTTAAGGATGACGCACCACGAGGTGTTAGCTTCACAAGAATTACCCTTGAGGGTTTGGGTGCTTCTGCCTTCTATGATTTTCTTGCTTCGACAACCGCTCCTTTATTCTCCTTATCAACCTTTGATGGTTGTATAAATGAGAGACTAGGTAGATCATAAAACTTCGCATATGAGTAATTTACCTCTTCGCCTCTGAATGGGTCCATGTCGGCTAAAACGCTCTTGACTTCTGATCGGTGCATAATTATATATCTTTTTGTACCATTCTAACTTATGATTTGGTATGTTTTTGAGTTAAACTTGTGCTTTTAATAAAGTTTTGTGTATATTTCAGTATAATAAGGTTGAGACTCATTACATGCATTTTGAAGACAAGTTAGCTTAAAAACTGTGTCTGCAGATCAGTCATATTTACGGATTAACCTGTACTTGCTCAAAAAGAACCAGATAATGTGCCATACATCACTGAAAATATACGGAAGTCTAGTTTCCGTAGCATTTTACGGTGCATGATTTGGAGTCTTCTAGAGGAAGTTAGACATGATTTAGTAGCTCAAGGTCAAACATTCGGGCCTCAGTCCAGTTTCCGTGGGTCAGCTTTCAGGCCTCAGTTCAGCTACTTACACAAGTCAAATGAGGCGACACCCTTAATAGAATTTGTTCCAATGAGTGTCTAATATAACATATCCAAATTTCAGCCCCATTGGATAAGTTTGGAGCCCTCAGCATGTCAAATACCGAACCTGGTTCACAAAAAAACCAGGCCTCAGTCCAGTTTTCGTGGGTCAACTTGCAGGCCTCATTTTAGCTACTTGCACAAGTCAGATGAGGCAACACCCTTGATAGAATGTGTTCCAATGGATGTCTACTATAACATATCCAATTTTCAGCCCAATTGGATAAGTCTGGAGCCCTCAGCATGTCAAAAACTGAATCTGGTTCACAGACAAACCATGTGTTTAAAGCAGCCACACATGGAGGCAAAGCATGGGTAGCTGTTGAGCCATGTGCTTAAAGCAGCCACACATGGAGGCAAAGCATGGACAACTGTTGATCCATGTGCTTAAAGCAACCACACATGGAGGCAAAGCTTGTGGCAGCTGCAAAGCATGAGCTGCCACACATGGGAAACAAAGCACATGGGAGACAAAGCATGAGCTGCCACACATGGGCAGCTAAGAGACCAACCAAGGGGGAGGACGAATTTGAAGTCTATAAATAGAGAGTTTCAGCTCATTCAAAGGAGGATACCATTCCATCATTTACACATTCATTGTACACAAAGAGAGGGAAAGTTGAGAGTCACAAAGGGAGAGAAGAGAGAAGGCAGCAGCTGGGAGGCTTTGGCCTCCTGGCAGCCATGGAGATGAATCTTTTCCATCTCTAGCATGTTGTGCTTATCTTCTCCTCCTCCCTTTGTCTTTTATTTTCTTCTTGCATTTCTTTTGTTTCATGTTGTTTTTCTATTATTAGTTTTAATAAAAGTGGATTCTAAAACCTCACCATCTTGTCTTAGTTCTTTTCTTTCTTTTTGTTTTGTGTTCTTTTGTTTTCTTTTCTGTTTTGTGTAGGAAAACTAAAAGGGATCATTCAATCACCAATCCCTGTGGAATCGACCTCGCACTTACATATCTAAACTACCAACGGTTCGTGCACTTGCGAGTTAAAACGTGCATATAGTTGCTTAATTTTTAGGTTGCTATTTGTTCAACAAGTTTTTGGCGCCGTTGCAGGGGATTGGTAACATGGCTTGATTTTTTTTTTCCTACTTTATTTTTAATAACTGAGTATTTTCATGTTTTGGAGTTAATAACGTAAAGTGACAAGTTGTGTTTGTAGTCCAACGGAATAGGACAATTGCCTGACAAGCAAGAGAACTGGGTTTGAGTCCCGGCTTACACAACACACAAAAAAAAAAAAAAAGGGTTCAAGTAGCATGTTGATTATTTCTAGTTTTGTAAACTAATTTTGTGATGCTTAATTGATTAATTTCAGATTATATTTTACTCTTTACATACGTTATGTTATGCTTGATCACCATATGCATGCTGTGTATTGAGTTTGTTACATAGGTAAATTTAGATGACCGAGTCTTGTGCCTATGAAAGTGACAAAAGAACTAATTATAAGTTCTTGAAATTAATCATCATGAAATAACTAGAATAGATACCATGTTCTAGAATTTGTGTGTTTGTCGATTTCCATTGTGTTATGCGTTCTTAAAGTACAACTTAGTAGATACCATGCTAAACACTTTAAGAATGAAAAGAGTTAGAGTAGATACCCATGCCTAACTTGTTGCTTAGGGAAATCAATAACTTAAAGAGTAGATACCATGCCTTTAGGTTGACAAACATGAGCATCTAAAATTTGTTTTGTAGCATTGTACATGTCGTTTGTTTGTGGTGAAGTTGAATCCCTAATCTTGATGTTTTAGTTTAGTTTATCATTTTCATTTAAATTAAGGTTTCCTAATCCAACAAATCTGAAAATCTGTTTCAAGTTTCCTTGTCTTTCTTTAAGCATTTCTGAAGTAGCTCAATAAGAAAGAGGGAGAGAGAGACCCAATCCATAGAAACACAGAGTATGGAGTAGCGGAGAAGTCGACCTCCAGCTGCTATGGCCAACCATGCTCCAGCTAATCACTTCAAAGGGAAGCATTCCAATCATCTCTTTCATTCGTATAATAACTGCTACTCATTTTAAGTTATGTCTTATTTTCTATTTTATTTTTGTTAGGGTTTTCTTTTCCTTGATGTGGGAGAAATATGATGAGGCAGCTAACCCAATACTCAAAGAAGAACATGTGCTGCCATACTATAAGCATTACCCTCTCATTGTCTTCAAGGGGAAGTTCTAAACTCTATTTCTTTATTTCTTTCATTTCATTCCTTTACCCTGGATTTTATGTGCATTGCATGCTTTACATGGACTCTAACATTGAGGACAATGTTCCATTTAAGTTTGGGGGTAGGGATTGACTATTTTGTTAGGTTTTGTGGTGGAGTTAAGTTGTGTGAGCTTTGTTTTAATTAGTATAATTTTGTTCAATGCCTTGCAAGCCTATGAAAAAAAAAAAAAAAATTTTTTTTTTTTTTTTTTGACTTATGGTAACTCCAATGAGCACCTTTGTTTATACAGTGTCTAGGAGTTCTTTAGGCGACACCTTCGGTGTCTAAGAAGTTTGGGTTTTAAGTAGGACCATTGTGACCTCTCCAACCTTCCCGGATCCCCTGGCTGTGTTTTCTGAGGTTCTTAATTGGTAATAGGGCTCGTCAATGGGCCGGGCCGGGCTAGCCCGGCCCAAATTCAATGGGCTTGGGCCGGGCCGGGCTTTAAAGAGGAGAGAGAAAATATCGGGCCGGGCCGGGCAGGGTTTTTTTAGAAAATTCAAAGCCCAAGCCCGGCCCATGAGCCGGGCTTGAGAAAGCCCATCGGGTCAGGCCGGGCTAAGCCCAACGGGCCGGGCCTAAACGGGCCTACTTCGTTAAAAAAATCATAAGGGCATTTTAGTCCAAATTTGACATTAAATTCACTTAATTCCAATATTTTCACATCAAACCAAATTCATAAAACACCTAATAAAGTCACACAACTCAATAAGATTTTCCATAAAAATAATAAAACCAAGTATTATTTTTTATGTTATTACATAATTAGAGAGTAATACGTTTTAAGAAATAATTTTAAAAAAGAATAAGTATCAAACAAATATTTTTTTTTTAAAAGGATATGGATAAATATGCAAATATTTGGTGATGTATTCAAGAAAAGTATGATTATATTTGGTGGTACGATTATGTTTCGTGATATTATTATATTTGGTGATGTGATATGTTGTTCATCTTATATATATAATTAATTGTTGAATTAATAATTGACACAAATTAATGTGCTAATCATCCAATTATAAACTAGGAATGAGTAAAGAAAAGTAAATGAAATGAAACAAATTATATATGTGATTTAAGTGATAAAATCATAAACCTAAACTCTTATTTATACATAATTATATATATATATATATGCGGGCCTAATGGGCCGGGCTTTTGTGGGCGGGCCGGGCCGGGCTTTTATGGGCTTAATCGGGCCGGGCCTATGGGCCGGGCCGGGCTTCAAACACCCAAGCCCAAGCCCAGCCCGGCCCAAAGCGGGCCGGGCCATTCCAAAGCCCATAACGGGCCGGGCCAGGCTTTTTTCCAATGGGCCGGGCGGGCCCCATCGGCCCATGGGCCTGCGGGCCAAATGATGAGGCCTAATTGGTAATCCATGAGTCACTTGTATATTCGTGTATTTTTAAATTAAATTATTTATTATTATTATTATTATTATTTATTTATTTATTTATTTTCTCTCTTTCTTTTTCTTATTATTTGAAGTTTATGTTTCTTTTGTATGTAAATGTTTATCTAGCCGCCCTCTGAACCCTAAACATCTCAACTTCCTCTTCCTCCCGAACCAAACCTTCTCCAAATTGTTGCTTATTGTAGATCTCGCCAATGGAGAAACTCCAGGAGGCCGTCGGTGGAAAGCTCAAAGTGGAGGAGTCCGAATTGAGCATGGTGAAGGTGCCTAGCCCAATGGTTCTGTTGAACTCACTACCAGCTATCCCACCAGAAGATCTTTTGGGAAAGGACACCATTATGCAACCAGTGTTGGAGGTGATTGAGGTGCTCGTGGTTGTGTTTGCCATGGATCCCTCAGAAGTTACCATAGATGTCTTTCTGTTTCATAGAGGTAGAGTGATAGAGGAAATTGAAGACATGATTCCAAATTGGGATCTGAATTGTGGATTGGAAGAGATGCAGCTTGCAGCGCTGGCACGTTGTCTAGATACTTGGAGGGAATATCTGCTAGATATGAGGTTTGTGGCAAGAACTGTTGTGTTGAGCAGTCACATGTATTGTACAGGTAACATTCGAGACGAGTTTAGCATTTATTTAAGTATGCTTGACGAGTTTCACTTCCAATTAGTGTACATGACCACAAGGCTCCGAGACTTCGTGGAGCAGATGGATGAGTTGATAATAGATGGAGCCCAATATGATTCTTCTGTATCAGACCCTTCGGAAAGTGAGTCAGAAGAAGAGCCATGGGTGAGCTCAGCCATCGATAGCATTTTGAGAAATGCTATGTTTAAAGGATGAACCGTGCAGTGCCAGGTTACCCTTAATCCCTGTTTTCTGTTTTCTTATATGCTTTCACATTGGGGGCAATGTTCAATTCAGGTCTGGGGGGGAGGTTTTCAATTTTTGTTCATTTGATTTGTGTTTCCAATTTTCGTTCGGTGTCGCTATTTTTTTTAAGAATGTCATACAATCAATGCTATGAGGCAGCCATTTCGATTTTCATATGAGACATATTACACTTCACAAAGCGGTAGCTCTTAGAATTCTGGTGGATAAAGTACCATGCTCAGATTCTTGAAGGAGAATAGTGGAGACTACCCTAGTGAGCTATTTCGAGCCTAATTGCTTTCTTGAGAGGGTTTAAAGTGTTTCTATTCCTCATCTCTACTTATTTTCTTCAATTCACTCTAAATGATCTCATTGTTCCATTTTGATTGAATACTAAGGATGATTCTCTTTGCAGATATCAGGTGCATGCTCTCACTCATGAATGAACTCATTGAAGTGATGCTAGGCTATGTGTGTATAACAATTCTCTGTGCTTTCTTTTCACCCTACCCATTTGTGTGTTCCATCAGCCCTCTTGTAGCCAAACACTTCAAGCCATTTTCTTCTATCACCCTCATGATTCCCCTAACTTTGTATCTCAATCTGAAATATTTAAACTTATTATAGCCATACCCTATAAAGCTTAGAAATATACCAAGGTGTGCCAAGATAAAGTTTGAAGTAAGGAAGTTGCTGCCACATTCCTAAATGTAAATTGGTGTGAATCTGTGCAATAAAGTTAAAGAAGAAGTAGATCAAGTCACAAAAAAAAAAAAAAAAAAAAGATAAAGAGAAAGTGTTTCGATTTGATCTAAATGTGAAATATAAGGTCTATGCCAGATGATGCTATGAAGTTGCAGCCATACCATTCTAAATCAATGATACCTTGCAGATCAATGAAGAATGCAACCTTGGTATGTTCTTAAGTTAATTGTGTTCCTTCCAATTCTTCCACTTCCCTTAACCTTTGCCTTTCATTGCAACCTTGTGAAAGACCTAGCTGATCTTTGAGGATGTATTCATGGGTGCTGGTATGTATGTGTGTATCTCTATTCTTAGTATTTGATTCCCTCCATGAGATCTAACCAAATATTGTGCGTCTATTTCATATACTCATTATGCTTGTTTGAGAGAATAAAACCATAGGTTCTGAGTGATTGAGTGCTATATGTGAGAATTAGAGTTGAAGCATGTTCTTCCTTCAAGATTTGAGTATGTTTACTTTGAAGCCGTGTGCCTTTGAGCTATAGCTTCCACTGTACACACTTATTGATCATCTATCTTGGCAACTCTATGGTATTGGAGGTATGACTAAAGTTTTCTTTCATTTTTATTAGTTGTTTTCAAAGTTAGTTTTCTAACCTTTTGTTTTGTAGAGTCAGTAAAGCGTTTGTGGGTATCGTTTCTGTTAAACCCTCAGGAGACATAACTCCTCCTACTAGGGATGCCTAGAGGTTTAAAGGCTTGTTGCATGCGCTCAATGCAATTGAGTTACCTACGAAAGTGGTCTAATAAATTTCTCGTTTTGTTTTTATCTTTGTTTTCCGTTCGTTTTACTCGAGGACTAGTAAAATCTAGGTTTGGGGGTATTTGATCGGTGCATAATTATATATCTTTTTGTACCATTCTAACTTATGATTTGGTATGTTTTTGAGTTAAACTTGTGCTTTTAATAAAGTTTTGTGTATATTTCAGTATAATAAGGTTGAGACTCATTACATGCATTTTGAAGACAAGTTAGCTTAAAAACTGTGTCTGCAGATCAGTCATATTTACGGATTAACCTGTACTTGCTCAAAAAGAACCAGATAATGTGCCATACATCACTAGAAAGATACGGAAGTCTAGTTTCCGTAGCATTTTACGGTGCATGATTTGGAGTCTTCTAGAGGAAGTTAGACATGATTTAGTAGCTCAAGGTCAAACATTCGGGCCTCAGTCCAGTTTCCGTGGGTCAGCTTTCAGGCCTCAGTTCAGCTACTTACACAAGTCAAATGAGGCGACACCCTTAATAGAATTTGTTCCAATGAGTGTCTAATATAACATATCCAAATTTCAGCCCCATTGGATAAGTTTGGAGCCCTCAGCATGTCAAATACCGAACCTGGTTCACAAAAAAACCAGGCCTCAGTCCAGTTTTCGTGGGTCAACTTGCAGGCCTCATTTCAGCTACTTGCACAAGTCAGATGAGGCAACACCCTTGATATAATGTGTTCCAATGGATGTCTACTATAACATATCCAATTTTCAACCCAATTGGATAAGTCTGGAGCCCTCAGCATGTTAAAAACTGAATCTGGTTCACAGACAAACCATGTGTTTAAAGCAGCCACACATGGAGGCAAAGCATGGGCAGCTGTTGAGCCATGTGCTTAAAGCAGCCACACATGGAGGCAAAGCATGGACAGCTGTTGATCCATGTGCTTAAAGCAACCACACATGGAGGCAAAGCTTGTGGCAGCTGCAAAGCATGAGCTGCCACACATGGGAGACAAAGCACATGGGAGACAAAGCATGAGCTGCCACATATGGGCAACTAAGAGACCAGCCAAGGGGGAGGACGAATTTGAAGTCTATAAATAGAGAGTTTCAGCTCATTCAAAGGAGGATACCATTCCATCATTTACACATTCATTGTACACAAAGAGAGGGAAAGTTGAGAGTCACAAAGGGAGAGAAGAGAGAAGGCAGCAGCTGGGAGGCTTTGGCCTCCTGGCAGCCATGGAGATGAATCTTTTCCATCTCTAGCATCTTGTCCTTATCTTCTCCTCCTCCCTTTGTCTTTTATTTTCTTCTTGTATTTCTTTTGTTTCATGTTGTTTTTCTATTATTAGTTTTAATAAAAGTGGATTCTAAAACCTCACCATCTTGTCTTAGTTCTTTTCTTTCTTTTTGTTTTGTGTTCTTTTGTTTTCTTTTCTGTTTTGTGTAGGAAAACTAAAAGGGATCATTCAATCACCAATCCCTGTGGAATCGACCTCGCACTTACATATCTAAACTACCAACGGTTCGTGCACTTGCGAGTTAAAACGTGCATATAGTTGCTTAATTTTTAGGTTGCTATTTGTTCAACAAGTTTTTGGCGACTTCCCCATCCACCAAGTATTTGAAGCACTGGTGAAGTGTAGAAGGGACTACGCCATATGTATGGAGCCATGGGCGTCCTAGTAGGATGTTGTATAAAGTGTCAGCATCGATCACATGGAATAGGACGTCTGAATATAGGTCCCTTATTTTCATTTGTAGTGCAATAGAGCCCATGGCTTTTTGCCCAAGTTGGTTGAGCCCTTGAATAGTCAGCATGGAGGGAGACAACTATCGGGCACTCATCCCTATAGCATGGGGCATCTTTAACGGGATAAGATTCATAGCCGAACCATAATCTAACAAGATTCGATTAATGGCCGTGCCTCCAACTTCGCCAGTGGTGTAGAGAGGTCAGTTATAGAATTTGGACCCAAGTAAAAAGTCATCTTCACCAAAAGTAATTAATGCTAGACACGATGCACAAAACTTTGAGATTTCAGTTGTGTGGACATCCGTTGATTTGAAACATGACTTGTATAAATCTGGGCTCATTAAAGCCATTACTAGTGCTTTGCTAAGCTCTCTCGACATTTGTAAAGCGTTATAAACACTTAAAGGAGCGGGGATGCGCTTAAGATGAGCCAAAATATCATACTTAACTGCATGTGATTGTGATGACTCCTTTGTTTTACCGGTATTAGGCTTAGGGTCCTTTTTTTTAGGAGGGCGGTGGAATTTCCCCTGCAACAGTCTTTTTCAACGAGGAGACCTTAATCTCCTTCTCATTTACCTTCTTCTCGGCTTTAGAGGAATCAACTTCCTCATTTTGTTGCGCTTTATCACCAGATGGGATGCTTCTACCAGAGCGAAGGGTAATCTTATCAACCTCTGTGTCAACCTCATATTCCTCCACAAAAACCATGTTGCATTGAATAATTTCTTTCTTAACTTCATATTCACTCGAGAATAACTCAACTGGCAAAAACTCAGTGAAAATTATCATTTCAACATATGATATTATCTTTTAATTTGTAATTTTATTCCCAAATAAAGATAATATCCCTATTTTGGTATCAATTAATTGGCCAAATAAATGGACTCAATTAATTAACCTGATAGATATTCTTCTTGTCCACATGGCACCTTGTGATTGGGAGCCGGATTATTTGCCATAAATCCTAAACCCTAAACCCTAGTCTATTTGTCCATTTGATCTAATAAACTTCTATTAATTTTTATATAAAAAAAAACACACACACAAGCACAACTGGACTGACAATTGAAATTTTTTGTTTTATATATGCATAATTTTATGTTTTGGACTAACAATTCAACATTTTTAACCTATAATCTAAACCCTTAAACCAAACTTTGTTTTGTTAGCTAGTTTTCTATTTAAACCATTTTCTCTAGTTTTATTAACAATATATATATATATATATAAAGCAAAAGGCAGAGAATGGTGAAACATTCAAAATACCAGAATCAAGAATTAAAATTATTAATTAATGAGGATAATATGATAAATTCACACTTTTTCATATTAAAAAAAATTAAAATTAAAAGAAAAATCAGATAATGAATCCTATTTTTATGGAACACAAAAACCCATTATCTTTTTTAATTCTAAAATAAATAAATAAATATTTTTTAAAAGTCTCTCGCAAGTGCTGAAGCGCGTGTGGAGAAGCTAGAGACTAATATATGTATATATATATGGGATATTCATTGAAATGTCACCTGAACTTATACCTTAGTTTCAATTTGTCACCTGAAAAAAAAATTTAAGTGAAATGTCACCTGAATTTTTCAAAATCTATGATTTGTCATCTCACTTTAACATCATCCAATTTTCCAACTATTTTCAAGGGTATTTTAGTCTTTTTATTTTCAAGACTAGTATTTTAAAAATGGAAAAATCATTATTAAAAAAATTATGAAAAGACCCTTGAAAATTATAAAAATTATATATCTTTTCACATTTAATCCCCATCCATTTTTACATTTAAGCTCTATTTTTTTAATAATAATTTTTTCCATTTTTAAAATATCCTTGAAAATGAAAAGACTAAAATACCCTTGAAAATATATGGAAAATCAGATGATGTTAAACTCAGGTGACAAATCATGGATTTTGAAAAATTTAGGTGACATTTCACTTAAATTATTTTTTCAGGTGATAAATTGAAACTAAGGTATAAGTTCAGGTGACATTTCAACAAATATCCCTATATATATATATACATATTCACCGTACTCGTTAAACCAATTCTATATATTCTACAAATTTTGGCATAATTAATTTTAAAATTAGAAAATAATGGAATTAATAAGTAATACAACTAGTTAACAATAATGCTAAATTGGAGAAAATATTTAAGACGATTGATAAAATTGCGAATATTTGTGAAATTTTTACTTCCAAAGAAAAAAGCATTTGCGTGGCCCTCCTGGAAATATTGATCCAGCCGTTGCTGTTGTGTTTGATGAATTGAATGGAACCTTCAACTTTTCACAGTCGACAGAAACTTCATATTTTTGAAGGCCACTAAGAATCCATTCCCAACCCCCTCCTTTCACACGGAGGATTGCATGGATTTTCACGTTGAAACTTACAGCTCCAGTTCTGCTCTTTTCTGCATCAATGGCTTTCGCTATCTGGTTGCTGACAACCGTGGGAGAAGCAACCACGACGACCGGCACCAGCTTGGTCTCCTCTGGCTGCTGTACAAAAGGGTCGATGAACACGCCTCCAAGAAACGCATTCTTGTAAAAGACCTCGGCCTCGAGCTTGCGATAAATTAGCCTGCCGCTGCCATAAGGGTTTGTGAAGAAGAAAGTGATGTTCCAGTGAGCAGTTATTTTAGGGTTTGTAGCAGAAACGTAGACGCTGAAGGGGTCAGCAGAAAATGAGCCCAGTTGGACGCTTGGGGTGGAGAACCCTTTTGGAGATAAACTGCCGGAGAAAACAAAACAAATAATCATTAAAATAACAAGACAGAAAACAATGAATGCGGTTAGATTATCTGCTTCCCGAGACTTAACCCTTCCGGTCTTTTTTGGATACGATGACTGAAGCAGAGGTGCTTCCTCATCAACTTTACCTACACCTGCACCCACCTTTTGGTCTGCCGATTTTCCTCCTTCAGTCTTCTTGACTGCTATACACATGTTTACAGTTTAGGGTTTAGAGTTTAGGGTATGTTTGCTTGCTAAGAATGAATGCAGGAGGGAGGAGATTATGAATATAAAGAAAAGCTAGCTAGGCCCTCGTTTCTGGTTTTTGGTGGTGCTGTTGGTTTGTCTTTTAAATAGTGACCAGGGGAGTAGTTTGTTTATAATTCTAAGTCGTAAATACGATAGATAACCACTGAATTATTTGTTGTATGGAATACGTATTGTCACACAACTTTCTAAATCCCAGCAGGAAAAGAACTCTATATTCCATCGAATTCGTACGTACGCACATATTACTTGTAGATGAACATTGAATTCTCTCTCTCTCTCTCTCTCTCTCTTCCGTTTTTGTTTTGGTTCTGTATGGAATACGAGTTCCTATAATGTTGAACTTTGGCCTCTCCCTCCAGTTCTAATCTCTATTGGTTTAACTTCAGCTAAAAGTAACTTTTGTTCCAGTAATTTGGCACTTCAACTACTTTTGACAATGTAGTTTCAATTTCGTCAATTTTGACCTTATAGTTTCGTATTTATTGCAATTCAAGAACAAGTTAGTATTACTATCAATTTCTTTGACAGTGCAAGGGGCAATTTTGTCAATCCAAAAGCCTTGAGCATAGAAACTTGTCTGAAACTCCCCTAATTTCATATTAGGGCTTGAAATTGGTCATTTGGATTTAGGGTTCTTCAAAAATTGGGATTAGTGGTTGAATTTCGAGCCCTAATATGAAATTGGGAGAATTTCAAATAAGCTTTTACACTTGAGGGTTTTTGGTTGACCAAATTGCCCATTGCATCGTTAAAAAAATTTACAAGAACACTAACATGTCCTTGAATTGCTACAAATACGAAACTACAATAACAAAATTGACGGAATTGAAACCACAGAGTCAAAAGTGGTTGAAGTGTCAAACTACAGGAACCAAAAGTGACTTTTGGCATTTAACTTTTGACTCTCTCCACTCTCACCAATGGATAAGATGCAAATATTGACTTCAACATCATTCATAAATTGACTATAAGATGCAAATAAAGCATGGCTTAACTAAATTGACTATATCTAGAGCAGTTCGAAGCCCCTCCCTTTAGTTAAAATTAGGTTAAAGTGAAATATACAAAAAGGATTAAGAATTATAGTAAGAAGAGAGCATATGCGTGCGTTAGTATACTTTCAAACGAAACAAAGAGGAAATTGGTAACAGATGTGTATGTATATTTGGTTTAATTCTTTCATCTTTTTTAAATTGGTAAAAGATAGGAATCCAACAGACGTCTCTACGTTGGACAGTTTCCCACTATACAGGTTGTTCGTTTATCTCTTCTTGTTCGGGACCATAAAACTCACAACTCACAAGAATCAATCTCTCTGTTTTTTTTAATGACCTTCCCATATTAAGGTCCTGCCTGACAAGATTTAGATCTACTATACGGGGTATCAAAACATTATACTAATCATATATCTCACATTTGACACAATGTTAATCCTGTTTACAAACAAAGATTCATAGGGATGTCATCCTACATCCTGGGCTTTCGAATTTCTAATCCCCGAAAGCTTGGTTAATCGTCCAAACCGCAACCTATTATGACCCTACCAGGCCAAAGCCAAGCAATTCAACCTCGTTTTACTGGCCTTTGAACATAAGATTTGTTAGGGTCTTCAGTCTTGAGCTTTGGAGGTCGAATTTCTCCTTTCTTGGCCTGCAAATGAACACATATAACCGTATATTGAGCGACTATCATTTTCTTCTAAATATTTTCAAGACACGACAATACAGGTCAGTTGTTGGTCATAATAGAGTAGCTGAATGAGCACATCTCACCTTCTTTCCACCCTTCATAAAATCCCTCCAACTTGAAACCTGATCATGAAGTGAAAAGGGAAATGAACAAGAGTGAGGAAATTGAACTTTCATATATCCCTATCAATGGATTTGGTAATTAAAATTCTCAAACTGGAATTGTAGACATAATTTGTCATTCAACCTAACCGCATATTACACAAATCAAATGAATAACTGTAAAGAACCACATGTCAAGCAATATGAGAGTTGATTGGAAAACTGTGTCCAGTCAAGATTTGCAAAATTTTTGGAAAAAATATAGCTGCAATCATAGACTTGACGGGCAAAAATGAGTTCAAAGCTGGAAACATGGACATCTCCCCGTGGTATTTCACATGCATCTTATGCCCTGGAATATGAACGTTCAATATTAAGGAAATAAAATACTTTGCAGCCTTTGGAAAATAAAGAATATCAAGATACAACATATATTTCACTGGAGATGCCATTCAAAGATTCAGTGGGCACTGGGTAATAATAAGAGGTACAGGTTAGGTTCTCACAGATCCTGACAAGAGAATGGCATCCAATAATATATAGAATGTGAGGTGGTTTGAAGTCCCCAAGTTCTTAGCTATTTAAATGCTTCCTGAGGGCTTACTAGTATAGATAACCATAAAAGTTCACAATTCAAATAAGACCTAACCATCGGCACCCATTTGGACCATGACAACCACAAACTAGCCATTGTCAATTTGATTAAATGTTGGCTTCATTGTGGACAACTGAACACATATCTGTAGCAAGTCCAAAATATCTATATTAACTGCTCATATCCCCTCAGTTCCTCATTCTTTTATTTTATTTGGTTGGCATTTAAATGTATGAGACAGGCAGTTGAATCAAGTGTTTCAGTTATATTAAGCAGGCAAGATCCCGTACATTGACTAGATTTTGTTGAAGGAAAAAACTTATGAATAGAATGAATTTCGAGTTCTACATAGTACATGCATAACCTTTACCTTAGACCTTTAATCATGAGAACAACCAACAGATAACAACATTTAGCAACAATATTGTAACCTTTAAAGCATAAACATAGAATTCAAAACCATGTCTAAAGGAACTGATGACAATAACTACCTCATATTGTAAATTCAAGCCCAACTGCACACATTTTATGTTGCCATACATAGAAAAGAGCAAAAAGATAGAAACAAACCCTTTGTTCTCTTGTTCCTTCCCATTGTTCCTCATGCTCCCTTTTTCTTTTCCACATCTCTTTGGTTTCTTCTTCATCTTTTTTCAATCTACCTTCCTCTTCTGATATCTAAATGGCAATGAAGACAAAGAAAACTATTATATGGAACTTTAAATACGCAAAGCTCAATGAATCAAAGGAAAAAAATAAAATACATTTTCAGCATACCCTCATTTGCATTTTTCTCCTTCGCCATTCTTGTTCTGTTAATATTTCTCGAACCTTCATTTTCAGTTCTTGCTGGAACTCTTCTGACTGTTCATACTGTTGCTCATATTTCCCCTGTATCATATAACAAAGAGGCACAATGTTTACTTGGTTGCTTCCCAAGCCAGGAATTAGGAAAGGCCAACAAAAACTAACTACTTGATTTATGGACCCCCATTTCCAAAACACTCCCCATTCCCTTCCTCGCAACAGGGGAAACATCAAAAGAAATATAAAAGGAATATTACTTAAATCAGTAAATAAAGAAGGATAGAGAAGGAACAATAACTAAAAAGCTATATGAATAGTACGCAAAGTAAAAACGAACCTGAATTGTATTTTCAATATCCTATGCTATCAAAGAAACATAAAGAGTAAGACAACCTGACTTATGAATCTTTATTTATTTATACATGTAACAGGAATTTTCATAAAGAAGAAAAGAGTAAAAAGATAGTGAACAGGGTCCACTTCTGAAAAAAAATAAACATGAAACCTGGAACAACAAAACTCTATCATAAGAGGAATACAACAACGCAAAACCAGAATTTCCAAAGAACAATAAAACAACTGCTTTCATATCTAATAAAATAGGGTGCTGATTTTCCCACTCCCCTTTTGTCCACTTATACTCCCCTTTGTTTTTTTTTAATACTTTTTACTCTAACATACAAGGGAGTGTAAGTGGACAAAAGAGGAGTGGGAGCATACAATTTCCAACAAATGGAGTGTAAGTGGACAAAAGAAGAGTGGGAAAATCAGCTCCCATAAAATAACATAAATTTTATCTCTCTTTCCAATAAAAATCATGTGATAAAGGATCTAAATCTGTAAATGATGCCACCAGATTGGTCATCACAAGAAACAGATATATGCAACATATGCAAGCGAAAAAGATTTTGGGGATCTGAAAGTACCTCATCAACCAATGATTTTATTTTAGAAGCTGTATCTTTCTTCAACTGCTTCTTCCTTTTTGCTCTAAGTTCATCTGCAGTCCATATTAAGAAATTATAATTGCTTTTCCCCCTCCACTAGCACAAACCCCACCCAAAGAACAAATAACTTAATAATTAAGAATGAAATATGTGAGAAGGATAAATGGATTATACATTACTTCAGGATGGCACAAAATAATTTATCCACCCCTATATGCTTGCACGTAATAAATGGCCAAATGAGTAGCAAGAAAATTTACAGATCTGTAATTTGAATGTTTCATACTTATCTAATCTAACCAAACCACATCTTGAGATTTGTTAAAGCTTTTGGATTTATTAAGAGCCCAGTGTAGATAGGAAAATCTAGTCACAAAAACAAACAAAAAAGAAATAGACTTTAGTACTGACCTTTGGCTGCATTGACTTGGCTAATAATATAATCCCTTTCCTGTTGATCGAGTAATAGCTGTTGCGCTTTTGCCAATGCTGCCAACAAAGCAATAGCCAAAGGTTAATTTAAGCAAACATTTCAATATAGAAATACAAATGTCCATTAATATATGTATTACAGATAATTTGCATCCATACTCTGTACAAAACCAAAACATTAGCAAGCACCACAGTGTCAACAGCTGCCTACCAACAAGGGAAAGACGATGCATCTAATGTGATGTCATCTTGCACATGTTCAAAGTAAAAAATTACCAACCTAAAACACAACACTAACACAAATGACACATTCAAGATCATTATTTTTTTCTATTTTCTTTTTGGAGAAATAAAGAGTATACTGATAAAAGTCGATAGGTACAAAAAACTTCTGCCTCGCTGTGAACAAGATATCCACAATCTAGGCAAACTATATGATAATTCTATTAAATCGAGCATACAACTACAAACATCTCTCTAAACACAGAATACAGAAGTCAACTTAGCTCCCAGCTGCACCCAATGCCCAATGGGTACCCATTGCCTATCCCTAACTAAAGGTAACAAAGCTGCCCTACTATGAACTAGAGTAATGAATATATAGACGATACTTCAGAATTAAAAGATCAATACTGGTACTACAGAATTCACAGATACTTCAGTCTACGTATAAGCTTACTGAAGCTATCCAAAATCATGTCCATTCATGTATGTTTCCAGAAACATGTGTTAGTTCAGGGTTGAAACACGTCAAAACACATTAAAATCATCAGATTTAATTTCAAAGGAAAACTATATATTTATATTTATATACTAAACGTATGTTCAGTAAAAAAACTTGAAATAAAATGGAAACTGTTAAAAACGTATTTAAACCCAACACACGGTATAAAACATAGATTTAAGCACCTCCAAATGCCTCCTTAGCCTGTGGATGTCTGCACTTATCGGGGTGAACCATTAAAGATAACTGTAAGCAATTCAAATAAATATGTGTCAACCAATGACTGAATCATAAGTAAGAAATCACCAAGAAAATGGTCATACCAAATTTAAGTTGAAGGAGGGAATTACCTTACGATACTGCTTTTTGACATCTTCTGGGGATGCATCGAAAGGTAAGTTAAGATACTCAAATGGATTTAACTTGAAGCATGAGAGGATCCTACATATTTTTGCCAATGCCAAGAAAAAGTTAATTAGATACTTGTGACATACCTACAAAATGTTTCTTTGCATTGTGTGATAAACTGATAGCGACAGATATATTTCATTTTATTTATAAGAAGCTCAAAATTCATTCAAAGAGAGAGAAGACTAAGTTGAGTGGGTAATGTCCAGTTGTGTATCCTTTATGGACAATGCTGTTTAGGGAGACCCAAGTTGAGTTGGGCAATTCCAGAATCTTGTGCTGCATTACCATGTGCAAAGCCAAAGTTTTTTGGAGGGAGGAAAGGGGGTTTGGTGCGTAGATGTGCTGTACCAGCAATATTTTGGGCTGTTTGGATGGAGAGAAGCAAGAGACTTTTTTCAGATGCTAAGGGGAGTGGATTTTTTATGGGACAGAGTTTGCTTCTGGGAATCCTTGTGGGCTTCACAACCCCAGAAAACAAAGCACCCTCTTCTCTCTAACAATTTGAACATTTATCTACCAATACATTAGACAAAACGCTTAGCTAACTTGACCTATTTCAATCTATCCATTATATAGCATTCCGCAATGCGTACATGCACATTCTTCCAATCTAGTCCAAAAATAATGCACAAGTACACACATGTACTTCAAAAAAATTCCAACAACACACCTTCAATCATATTAAACGCATTACAGTGCAAACCGCAGCTCCATAAATCTTGTCGAAGTATGTATGAAAAATAAAAAGAAATTTGAAATGCAGTACACCTCACAAATAGCTCTAATTCCCAGCCAAACCCATAGGCAATACATATTGCAACCTATTCGATTTCAATCAGGGCAATACATATTGCAGCGACGTGAATTTCAATCAGGGTTCCATTAATTGCCCACAAATATAAATAACCCCAAAGCCAGAACCCTAGTTACCAATTAAACTGTAACCATAACCACATCGTTTGGTAACAAACCCATATTATAACTCATTCAATAACATAGACAAATATAACATATATGTACATGCACACATAGAGAGAGAGAGAAAGACCTGAGGACTTGGTTGTCCCTCTCAACTTCACTAACTTCAGCGAAGAAGTTCTTCAGAAGCAAATCGTCGTCCATGGATGTCTCACCCCCCTACGAATTTCGATCTGGATCGAGCGTACCCAATCGCGGCACGGTATCGATCTGGAACGAAAGATTTAACGACTCAGTTCCAGAGGAGAGAACACTACCTGATAGACGACGTCGCTGCTACAGAACAGTACCTGACCTTTGACAGCAGACGAGCAATCGAGGGCACATGAGGAGAGTGCTACACGTTTGATTTTTTTTGGACGAATAGATTCGAAGAGGTGAGACGGGTGATAAATGGATGCAAACGGCTCTAGTCCGTTGGATCTAATCCAACGGATGAAAAGAAATCCAATCTTACAGTAGAAACGGGTAAAATAAAACCCGTATTTCTAATGAACACCCGACTAAACTTGAACAAAACGTAGCGATGCCTTCACTCCTTGTCTCCAACCTGTGAAACAACTTCCTCTTCTTCCACACCCAGTCCACCATGGATGATCGCAGAGATCCAATGCTCCCTCTAACATTCGCCTTTCTCTCTCTTTCTTTCTCAAATCTTGAGGCCCATCAGGAAAAAGATTCCACCTTCCCAGCAATTCTTCGCTCAAAGAATCTAAAGTAGCAACCTTGAATCTGCTACCTCCTCAATTTCATCCTGGTGTGTCTTGATTGGTAGCCTAGAGAGGTAAATATGCAATTTGTTTTTCTAAATCAGCGAAATTGGTGTACTGAAACCTGGGATTGTTATATGAATTAGGCTTTTATTTTTTATTTTTTTATATTGAGTTTTAGGTTACAATCTCTGCCTGTGATTTATGCTGGTTTTCAGTTTTCTAGTTTCTAGTTAGACAAACCATTTGCAGAAAAGGAGAGGATTATATCTAGAGGCGATGATTTTTTCGATGATGGGCAACTGAGGAGAGGTCCTCTTTTTAAAGCCTCGGGGCCGTTGTCGGGTCAAATAAAGACAAGAAGTCACAAAGCAGCCTATAGTAGAGCGGCATCTTCACTTTGAGGATTCTCGCTGAACTTTCCCGCAAACAGCCAAAAAAGAAAAGGCAGATTTTTACAAAAGTGAAAGTTGAATTAAAGCAGGAGAATCTTGCTTTAACCAGATAAAGAGTAAAGCAAAACTATAGGAAAGTATAAAATTACAATTTTGCAAATTGTCTTTTATTAGACAGAATGTTATTGAGGCCCACCATAAAGCTCCGGATGGAAATTGTCTAGCATGTCTTCATTAGCAAAGGGGTCCACCTCATCGTCAGGCTGAGTGACAAATGCTGATGCCATAGATTCGTCGTCCAGATCAAGAATCTCGAGGACTTTCTTTTTCAAGTCTTCTTTAGAAGATGATGATCCTGACTAGTCTATCAACAGTTGCAACCTTTGGGAAACACTTAGATTAGAAGAAGTGACCAAAGGCTGAGCAGCAGCAGAGTCGGGAGATGGGATAAAAGCTGGGACAATCTTGGTGGGAATTAGGTGATCCCTAGTGAATTTATCCCACCATCTGATTAAGATAGTTCGGACTAAATTGGGAATATAAGTTCATTCCTCATCAACATCCTCCGAAATAATATATTCCATTTTAATATCCATGATAGTTCATACATTATCATGAACCACATGAATAAGGTCCTTTGATCAGGATGGTTTTTATTCCATTTACAAAATTTCAGGAAGAAGGTATTCCAAAGTAGGACCCCAAATAAGAAAAAAGCTCTTGAACCAATTACGAACTACCGCATCTTCCTGGTAAACGTTTTCACTTTTAATGACTCCAGTTGCTGGATCCTGTACACTCTGCTGGTCAATGGTCACTTGAGCGTTTAAGATCTAGGTCCTAGCCGAGTCGCTTAGGTGGAAATCCCACCATCCTGATCAAAGGACCTTATTCATGTGGTTCATGATAATGTATGAACTATCATGGATATTAAATTGGGAATATGTTATTTTGGAAGATGTTGATGAGGAATGGACTTATATTCCCAATTTAGTCCGAAGTATCTTAATCAGATGGTGGGATAAATTCACTAGGGATCACCTGGCTCCCACCAAGATCGTCCCAGCTCTTATCTCATCTCTCGACTTTGCTGCTGTTCAGCCTTTGGGCACTTCTTCTAATTTAAGTGTTTCCCAAAGGTTGCAACTGTTGATAGACCAGCCAGGATCATCATTTTCTAAAGAAGACTTGAAAAAGAAAGTCCTCGAGATTCTTGATCTAGACGACGAATCTATGGCATTAGCATCTGCCACTCAACTTGAAGATGAGGTGGACCCTTTTGCTAATGAAGACATGCTAGACAATTTCCATCCGGAGCTTTATGTTGGGCCTCAGTAATATTCTGTCTGATAAAAGACAATTTGTAAAATTGTAATTTTATTCTTTCCTGTAGTTTTGCTTTACTCTTTATCTCGTTAAAGCAAGATTCTCCTGCTTTAACTCAGCTTTCACTTTTGTAAAGGTTTGCCTTTTCTTTTTTGGCTGTTTGCGGGAAAGTTCAACGAGAATCCTCAAAGTGAAGATGCCGCTCTACTGTAGGCTGATTTGTGACTTCTTGTCTTTATTTGACACGACAACAGCCCTGAGGCTTTAAAAGGAGGACCTCTCCTTAGTTGCCCATCATCAAAAAAATCATCGCCCAAAAGACCTAGCCTCTCAATAACGGCAGGGTCTTTAAAATTCTAAGTTTTAAGTTTACATTTTAACCCCAATTATTCAATAACTTTCAAAATTACCCCTTGACGTATTGATGGAGTATAGGAGCCGTATCGTAAAGTCAACATGCCAGAAAAGTCTACGATACGCCACGTGGTGTATCGGTGTCATATCGGATACGAGCATACCCCAAAAAACTACCGTATCGGTGCAACAGAGTGTATATATATATACTATAAACTGCCGTATTTTCTTACTAGAGAATTTATGTAGGGTAAGCAATGGCCGACAGAAAAGATAAACAAAAAGAGAATCAGAGTTAATTCCCCCAGTTGCCCAGAATCCTTCCTGCATCCATGAGCCAAAAAACAGTCAAATCTGAATCTTCTAAGCATGAGTCTTCCTCCTCTGTTGCCCCCTATCCTGGACATGCCCCAATCACAGTTGCAAATCGCTACAGCCCTTTAGGAACCACAGTAGGCAAATTCCGTCCAAATTACCAATCCGCCTTAGTTTCCAATTATGATCCTTTTCAGCTCTCATCAACTGCTACCCCCATTTCTTCTTATCCCAAGTCCTCTCCTTACGTCCATAAGAGCATTTCTAATCTTTTTATTATTGATCCCCACATTCCCCAAATCATGAGACCTGCTATGATTGCCAAAGAACACTTCCCCAATGGATTCCATTTCCTACCCCAAAGCCCTTATAAGTATTTAAAATTTTACAGAGAAATCCTCCATGAAACTCGATCAGTTGACATTAAGCCTATCCGTGATAAGCATGACCCCTAGAAAATTCTTTATCATTCCATATATATCCATCAAATCCTGAGCCATAAGAGTTGGGGAGCACATCCCTATGAGCTACGAACCCTTCCATCCAAATTCTAATATAATTACACTGATTATATTAAGTCCTGGTATTACATTTTCCTGCATCAAACAGCCGATTTTCCCATTCCTGGTTTATTAATTTTGATGCTAAGTTCCATAGCAAATTCCCCATGGACCTAAATCTGAAATCCTTCCCTCCAAAATTACTGAGCTAATTACTTATTTTGCACAAAAATTCAAATTCTCTGAACGTGATCTATTTTTTCCAAGTCCTCAACATTTTATTGCCCGTTACAAAGTCCCATGGATTCTAAAATGGAATTATGTGGTTAATTGGGAAGCTCGAACTTTTGGGTGCCAATTTTCTGTGAAGTGGTGGGATCGCTTTGATATTTCTGGTATTACTGAGTATGTTTACAGAGACTTTCCACAGGTAACTACGCCCCAGTTGCCTCAGCAGAAGCCTTCCTCTCCTTACTCCTCCCAAGCCTCCATTGCAGTCGAGGGAAAAACCAAAGCTGAGCTCGAAGACATTGCTCGCCAACTAATGCTCCAAGCCTCTCAAATGAATGATGATGAGGACATTGAGTCTCAGTCGTCCTCCAGTTGTCAACCTCTTTCCTCCAGTCAGAAAAGCCCGGATCCCCCTTTGAGATGGTCCGATTACCCTCACGGTCAAGATCCCAATGAAAAGTACCAGGCCTATAATCTTGATTCAGACTAGCATGAGATAAAGCGGCAGAGAATATTGAAAGTTGAATGAGTAAAAGCAGATTCACTGAGTAAAAGCATAATTCAAAGTATGAGTAAAAGCAGTAGCAGACGAGCTGAGTAAAAGCAGTAGCAGACAAACTGTCCAAAGTAAAGAATGATAAGTCACAAAGTGTGGCACGAGCGGTGGGCAGGAGACAGAGAGCTAGAGGGATTACGAGTTTCATGCAGATGCGTGAATGAAAATAAGAACATTGAAAATAGATAAGAAGATGATGATACTTCAAAATACTCAAAATATTTTATTAACTTGAAAATAGACTTATGAAAGTATTGGCTTACAAAGTTGATAGCTCTCTCAAGTTCCTATTCTTGTTCTTCAGAACATGATTTCTCAAAGAACATTTATACTAAGAAAATTAACTGATGATTACAACTGAGGCCGAGGCCAACTTAAATAAGGAAAATTAACTCAAGGGAAATAAACTCAGGTTACATGACTAAGGAAAAATTAACTCAGGTAGCTTTGGATTCGTTACTGTGGAGGCACGGGAAGATCAGGCTCAGGGAATCTGCTTTTACTGCTTTTACTTTTACTCATTCATTCTTTACTTTGGACAATTTGTCTGCTACTGCTTTTACTCAGCTCGTCTGCTACTGCTTTTACTCATACTTTGAATTCTGCCTTTTACTCAGTGAATCTGCTTTTACTCATTCAACTTTCAATATTATCTGCCGCTTTATCTCATGCTAGTCTGAATCAAGATTATAGGCCTGGTACTCTTCATTGGGATCTTGACCGTGAGGGTAATCGGACCATCTCAAAGGGCGATCCGGGCTTTTCTGACTAGAGGAAAGAGGTTGACAACTGGAGGACGACTGAGACTCAATGTCCTCATCATCATTCATTTGAGAGGCTTGGAGCATTAGTTGGCGAGCAATGTCTTCGAGCTCAGCTTTGGTTTTTCCCTCGACTGCAATGGAGGCTTGGGAGGAGTGAGGAGAGGAAGGCTTCTGCTGAGGCAACTGGGGCATAGTTACTTGTGGAAAGTCTTTGTAAACATACTCAGTAATACGAGAAATATCAAAGCGATCCCACCACTTAACAGAAAATTGGCGCCCAAAAGTTCGGGTTTCCCAATTAACCACATAATTCCATTTTAGAATCCATGGGACTTTGTAACGGGCAATAAAATGTTGAGGACTTGGAAAAAATAGATCACGTTCAGAGAATTTGAATTTTTGTGCAAAATAAGTAATTTTGGAGGGAAGGATTTCAGATTTAGGTCCATGGATATCCTACCAGTAAGGGAATTCGCTATGGAACTTAGCATCAAAATTAATAAACCAGGAATTGGAAAAATCGGCTGTTTGATGCAGGAAAATGTAATACCAGGACTCAATATAATCAGTGTAATTATATTGGAATTTGGATGGAAGGGTTCGTAGCTCATAGGGATGTGCTCCCCAACTCTTATGGCTCAGGATTTGATGGATATATATGGAATGATAAAGGATTTTCTGTGGGTCATGCTTATCACAGATAGGCTTAATGTCAACTGATCGAGTTTCATGGAGGATTTCTCTGTAAAATTTTAAAGACTTATAAGGGCTTTGGGATAGGAGATGGAATCCATTAGGGAAGTGTTCTTTGGCAATCATAGCAGGGCTCATGATTTGGGGAATGTGGGGCTCAATAATAAAAAATTAGAAATGCTCTTATAGACGTAAGGAGATGACTTAGGATAAGAAGAAATGGGGGTAGCAGTTGATGAGAGCTGAAAAGGATCATAATTGGAAACTAAGGCGGATTGGTAATTTGGACGGAATCGGCCTACTGTGGTTCCTAAAGGGCTGTAGCAATTTGCAACTGTGATTGGGGCATGTCCAGGATAGGGGACAACAGAGGAGGAAGACTCATGCTTAGAAGATTCAGATTTGACTGTTTTTTGGCTCATAGATGCAGGAAGGATTCTGGGCAACTGGGGGAATTGACTCTGATTCTCTTTTTGTTTATCTTTTCTGTCGGTCATTGCTTACCTTGCAGAAATTCTCTAGTAAGAAAATCAGGAATAGAATTCTCACTTCCTCTCAAATATTCAATATCAAAAATACTTAAAATAGCTTGCCATCATGCAAAACTTTGTTTGGATGCAATATTTTGAACATCTTTTTCTAAAACATGCTTAGCAGACTTACAATCGACTCGTATTAAGAATTTTTGATTTAATAGATCATCTTGGAATTTAGTAATGCATAATACAATAGCTGGTATTTCTTTTTTAATAGTACTATAATTAGATTGTGATTGGGTCCAAACACCGGAATGGAAACGAACTATTTGCTCGGGAGGAATAGAATTGGTTTTTTGCTTAAGAATACCACCTAACACCTATCTGAGAAGCATCTGTTTCAACTATTTTGAAGGAATGAATCGCAGGAATACCAAGACAAGGGAGTGACTTGACATGGTGTTTGATCTGTTTAACAATCTCAGTGTGAATAGAGGACCATGGGGGAGGATTATCCTGTAATCTATCAAATAAAGGTTTACATTGCTTTCTCAAGTTTTGATAAAAATCAGAAACATAATTAAGGGAACCTAAAAATCTTTGCAACTGGGTTTTATCAGTAATTCGATCAGGGAATTTATCTGCAAATTGAATGGCTCTATCTATTGGGTGAATCTGGGATTGACTAATATTAAAACCAAGAAACCTAACATTTGTTTGGAATAATTTAATTTTCTTAGCTGAGACAGCTAATCCATTGGTTTTAATTATTTGTAGAAATTTATGCAAATGTTTCCAATGTTGTTCTATAGACTCAGAAAATATAAGGACATCATCAATATAAACTATGGAAAAATGACTACAAGGATTAAAAATTTCATTCATTATGTTCTGAAATTCACTATGTGTATTCTTAAGGCCAAAAGGCATAACATTCCACTCATAATGACCGAAAGGAGTAACAAAAGCAGTTTTATATCTATCAGACTCATGAATTTGAATTTGTCAGAATCCGCTTTTCATATCAAATTTAGAAAAAATAACAGCTTTTCCTAGACGATTAATCAAATCTCGTTTATTAGGAATAGGGTACCTAATCCACTCAAGCACAGTATTAAGTGGTTTATAATTAATAACTAATCTCGGGGATCCTCTTTCTAATTCAACATTTTTTTGAACATAAAAAGCAGGACAAGACCATGGCGATTTTTACAAAATTCTACTCTTTCTAATTATGTGTTTCAGTAATAATTCATTGATCTCATTTTTACAAAATTCTACTATTTCCTGACTCATTTGTATTGGGTGAGCTTTGGTAGGTATATTTTTTTCAGAAAAATTCTTTATGTAAGGTAGTCTTACAACATGATTTTTTATATGCCGAAAAGCAGTAGGTAAATCAGAACATATTTCAGAAATTAGTTTCTTCTCAAATTCTTGAATTTGTTGTTGTATAACAGTATTGTTTAGCTGAGACTCAATTCTCTTAGCTTTTACTTCTTCTTGTAGATGACGGATCTGATTAGTCTTATCTTGAACTAAAGAAGTTGGTTTTAGCAACAATGTTTTTATTTAAAGTTTTTAAATTATGTAATTCTGACTTAGTGAGAAACTCAAACTTAACCTTTTCTCCTAAATGACTAGACATGACTCCATCAAATTCAACCTGGAGAGGGTAAAGAAGGATAAATGACTTTATCAGTTATCATTTAGGTGAACCAAACTAGCAGATAGCTAAAGAATCCCTAAGTACTGCTTCTGGAAAATTACTCCAATTGAATTCAGACTAGCATGATTTTATCATCTGATTTTATCTTCTGGTTCTAGACCCCTTCTGGTATCAGAGCCGTAAGCGTTGTAAGGATTTGTCTAAGTCGCAACTCATCCAACCCAAGTGGCTGGTTTAGGATTTCTGAGTTGAAGTTCTTAGTCTCTTCTTCCTTTCCTATTATTCTTCAGGATACTTCTTGGTTTTCCCCCTTAAGGTCTGAACTGTGAGTCCTCTTTCCAAACGATAAGTCCCAGAGTGTGGCACGAGCGGTGGGCAGGAGACAGAGAGCTAGAGGGATTACCAGTAGGTTTCTTGTTGGGTAAATAGCCAAGTTCACTATTTATCTTCTTCTTCAATCATCCAACAAATTTTATTTTGACAAACATGGGCTTTTGGGATTTCATAATTCAATTGCAGTAATTTTCCAGAAGCAGTACTTAGGGATTCTTTAGATTTTTTATAGTACTTGGTAGGTATTAGTCCTTCTTTTATACAGTTAAGATTAGCCCCATAATCAAATAAAGCAATAGTATTGATTTCAAAGTTTTTGACAATTATAGTTACTTTAGAATACCATTTCCTAAAAGGGACATGATTGATTAAATTAATGGCTTGATCATTTTTCTCAGAGGTCTCAGAATGAGCTGGGCTACTGGTGAGTTCAAGTGTTGACTCTTTAATCTACCCAGTGTTGATGCGTAATTTTTTTCTTTTCTGGGTATCTAATTTGATAGAGATATATGATAAAGTTTTTGTAGCATGATGACTTCCAATTGATTATACTATAAGCTCCTTTAATTGTTCCATGACTATTCCTTTGTCTACCTCATACAAGAAAAATTATATATGTAAAAAAAATAAAATTATAAATATGTATGTTGTAGTCTTCTCCCATGAAAAGTTGGATGTGGGAAAATATTATAGATTAATTAGGAGCAGCACAAGCTAGAGGGAGAGGAAATTCTAAGTTTAGTATGTTTGCGCAAAATTTTGTACGGGGAATAATCGGGTTGATTTCTAGATCTTTGATCTTCCTTCTCTCTCTTCGTCGATCCGTGCGAAATAAATAGGAGTAAATAGACCACACCTAAGGAGTGTTGGCCAAAGGCCCTCCGATGCATAAGTTAGTTTGATTGGATCTTGAAAACGATACGACAATAGCTAAAGTGGATGGAGTTTTCTTTCACGGGCAGAGCCGGGTGGCCGAAGTCGTGTGTGGTGGCAATTAGCCTTGTGGGAGAGAAGAGAGAGAGTAGCGGCAAGAGAGTATTTTAGGGTTAAAAAAGAATTACATTGAATGCCTTGTGTAGTCATGTATTTATGGGCTTCTGTGTGCTAGGGTTTTGGGAGAATAATCCTTATTTGGTAATAATTATTCTTATCCAAAAAGATGATAGGAATTAGTCCAAGAGATTTAGTGAAAGTTGGTTCCTTGATTTAGGGGGATATTCCTATCTTAAATCAAAGATAATTTCCCCAATTAAATCCTATTTAATTAGGGTAATTAGTTGACTTAAGGAATATTTATTTTTCACATGTCGTCTCTTTATTGGCCGGCGAAATATGTGTTCCCACAAATGAACCCCAGCTTCTGCATGGCGCTTGTGAGGCATGGAGGAGATGAGAAATATTTTTCGGGCTTTTCAACTGTATCTGAGCTTTCTTCTTTGAGTTGGGTTCCTAATTATAGTAGGCTTTTGACTTCTTCTTGGAGTTGGGCTCCTAATTGGAGTGAGCTTTTGACTTCTTCTTGGAGTTGGGCTCCTGATTGAAATAAGTTTGTGATTCCTCCTTGACCTAGGATGCCAAACCTTTATAAATATAAGGCTTTTCTTCACTCATCTTTATATTGCAAACTTATCATCTTCTATTTTCTAGCTTGTGAGAGAAATCTTGGAGGAGTGTATTGCTTGTCGAGAAGAAGAGTCGTTGTGCACACCAAGGTAGGTCATGCATGGGTTTTTATCTTTCTTGCGGCGAGGATCACAAGTGCGGCTGCTGGTTGGTTATCGTTGTGATCTTGTCATAGCACCGGGTGCAACTAGTGGAAGTGACATCGTCTGCCACTAGCATTTGTTGGCGGCTGCATCGTCCTCTTTTTTTTTTTTTTTTTTTTTTCTGCTCGATGCGAGCTGGCAGGCTTGCGCGGGGAGGCCGACTGCAAGACAAGCCATGGCTGGTTGCGCCAAGGTTACGAAATGAGGCTGTTGTTGCAGTTGTTGCCAACGGCAACGGTCACCCTTCAAAATTTATTTATTTATTTTTGCTGCAGCTATGTCGCGGCCTACTGAAGTGTCGCAATTCGGCTCAGGCCAAGCGAATGCATTGGTTGCTCGGGCTGCGTGGCTCCGCCTTTTTTTAGTAGTTTTTTTTTTTTTTTTTTTGCATCGTAAGCTAGGGTTCCTTCTTTGAAGCATGACTTGTAATTTGACTTGCACTTTTTCTTCCTTTTTTGTAGTTATAAAGCAACCATGTCGTTTGACGAGGGGAGTCGATCACCGAGTTCACAAGTACCTTTGTACCTGTGGGGTGGTTCCAAGGTGTACAAGAAACGATTCGTATCTAATCGAGGCTCACTTTCAGAAGTGGCGCGGCACCTATGCTGCTCCCATACCCGATGACGTGGGCTCGCGGCACTTTTGACTGACAATGTGCCTCTCGTGGATCCGAATGATCCAAATGCCAAAATTATATCACATTTCGTCCCTTCTACTTCTACTTGGGCTTCACATTCTCGTTGTCGAAGTTCTTGAAAAAGCTATTTTATGCTATGGAGTGTGCTCCAAGCTAATGTACTCCAAATGTGTACCGAGGCGATCATTATTTTGGATGGTGCAGAGTTCTTTTACTTCTTCGAGGTGAGACGCTACGAGAAGTGCACCTAGGTTCTTGTATGCAATGCCAAGTTGTTTGATAGTCTCAGCCAAGGAGATCACATATGGCATGCTGATGTGTTGGAGGTCAAAGGAAGGTGGGAAGGCGAGGTCGGCTACAGTCTACTTTTTCCCCTCACCAACTATGATGGTATGTCATACTATATTGATCTGCTTCAATTTTATTCAAATTCTTTGATGTGTGACTCACTAACTTTCGTCTTTTGTTTGAGGAGAATTATATTAGCAAGAAATTAGATTTCGAGCTGGACATGGCTAAGGTCTACCAGGCCCTGAACATCCCCACGATGTTTCATGAATGGCGTTAGCCGTTGAGTGAGTATCAAAAAAAGGCTAGTGGTCTGCCCCGTGATAAGGATGTTGAAAGATAAAGTAGTATAGCCCAGACTTGGATGATCAGCCTTCTAAACAGGAAGAGTCCTTGACCGAACTTCTTAGAAAGAGGAAGGCTAACACTAGGTCCTCCAAAGATGAAGCTACAACTTCGCGACCCCTTGTGTCTTCGCTGGGAAAGAAGCTAAGACTTCCTTCTGCTGTGATCAAGTCTTATTTGAAAGAGGTCTCGTCTGTTGAGAAGACTAAAGTAGGAGCTCCTTCTTCGTCATCTGATAGGGTCAAGCACCTCGTTGGAGCAGATAGTAAGATTGGTGGCATGCAGTATGTTCGGGACATTCTACTAAAGTCTTCAACTGACAAGCACAAAGCCTGTAATTTGCCTTGCAAAGAAATCTATGCCTGAACCTGTTCGCCTGTCGAGAAACAAAGGGTTGCGGGCATTCCTTACTAAAGTTCAAGTTGTCTGCACCAGTTAAGGGGTGAGGTCAAACTGGGAGGACTGCTCCTCTATCTACCGAGCCAAGAGCAGTCAATCACGGAGCTAATTCATCTTCATTGACTCCTTTGGAGGCGAGGATGGCTATGGCTGACTTGGCAATGGGTCGTGTCATGTCGAGTTTGTGTCGCGTCGGGATAATGAACTTGTCAAAATTTGCTCAACCCAAACCCGGCCCATTTAATAAAAGTGTCATGTCAGGTTCGGGTTGTCTTCAATAAAGGTTACTTGGTTAATCCTTTTACTCATTCCTAGTTTCCATTAGATTCGTACACTTGCGGGTATTTAAAGTTTGATGATTAGCACATTAATTCGTGTCGTTAAAATAAAAAATAGAAAGTGGAAAATTAGAAAAATATTTATTTCACATTAAAAAAAAATGGGACTACATTATATATAAAAATAAAACACACAAACAACATCATGACGTGCTTCCTGATTCCATAATAGGAGCCTTTAGTTTGGCCCTCTAGACCATTTCTCTTGGGTTTTCATGCATAGCTTCTTGGGGCTCATCACTTGAGCTCCTAAATTGTGTGGTGATGATTGATTAAATTGTTTTGTGATCTCATTGCTTGCATTTACCCGATTGATCCAGGCCTCCAACTGTTTGCATGTAGAGAGAAATGTACCATCTTTATTTTTTATTCTCTCATACAATATTTCAAGCTAATGTCGATTCGCCTCCACCATCTTTGCCATCTCCCTTTTTAAACTCCTTATAACACGTTGACAATCTTCAACCAAACTCCGCTTTGCCACTAACTGAGCTCTTAACACCTACACCTCATGGGATTTCACAATGAGGCGATGCCCCACACTTGCGGCAAATGCCCCACTTTGCACGCTCAGTGTAATAACCAAAACCTTAATTAAATTTTTATTATTAAATTATTGGAGAAAAAGACAATTTTGCCCCTAGAATAAATTATTACGAATAATATTGACTTTTCGACTGGGAAGGAATTTGAAAATTTCAATTGTACCATTGCATAGAGCGCGACGAAACGAATCCGTAGACACGTAGTGGGCACAAATCTGAGTCGTATTGAAAAAAATACAATTAAAATACATTGAGGGGCAAAATGGTAATTTTGGACATCATATGTTTTTTAAAACCTTCTGTCCCTCTCTCTTTCGCTCTCCCCGCATCGCCTTCCCCCTACAAATTTCTCTCCCAGTCGTCACCACCCTCCACCATATACCACAGCCACTGACCGCAGTCGGCCACCGGTTCAGTCTAGAACGGACCGCCACCACCCCAGCAACCCAGCCTGCCTCACCCCAACTTCAGTCACTGCCGAAAATCGCCGGAATCAGCCACGAAAGTCGTCGGTTTTTGACAGATTTTCACCGACATCGACCTTTCTCCTCCGGCCACTAAACCGGACTTGTGAGGTATGCTTTCTCATTTATTTTCCATGCTTTAGTTGATGGTTAGGTAGGAATTGATCAATTTGTAGCATAGGCAACTCGGTTTGGAATCTTGGCCAGCGGCTTAGAGTATTTTCGGCTGCTGAAAATTGATCTACAAACCCACGTAGAAGTCAAGCCTAAAATAATCAGAGAATTTGAATAGAAGGGTAATTTAGTCATTTTAGTCATTTGTGCCCGGCATCTTGATCGGTGCATAATTACATATCTTTTTATACCCTTATAACTTATGATTTGGTTATGTTTTTGAGTTAAACTTGTGCTTTTAATAAAGTTTGTGTATGTTTCAGTGTAATAAGGTTGAGACTCATTACATGCATTTTGAAGACAAATTAGCTCAAAACAGTGTCTGAAGATCATTCAATTTCACGGATTAACCTGCACTTGCTCAAGAAGAACCAGATAATGAGCCATACATCATTGGAAAGATACGGAAGTCTAGTTTCCGTAGCATTTTACGGTTCATGATTTTGAGTCTTCTAGAGGAAGTTATACATGATTTAGTAGATCAAGGTCAAAATTCGGCAGCATCTGCGTTACTGGGCCACAAATGACATTTGAAGGTCTTTCCAATTTTCCCTTGAGTTGGGCTGCACATTCTTGGAAAGATAAGACAAAGGGCTTGAAGATCCATATTTTTCCAGAATTTTATGAATGTATTAACAAGCCCAAAACGAACCCAAAAGAATAGTGCAATGCATTGTCATGCATAACATATGCATGATGAAATGCACTATCTAGTGGGAGTTGTTGGTGAAGTGCACTATCTAGTGGGATTTGTTGGTGAAGAGCATTAGCCAAAAAGATGAGTTTCTAATTACAAGTGCTATCTAGTGGGAGTTGTTGGTGAAGTGCACTAGCCAAAAAATGAGTTTTTAATTACAAGTGCTATTGGCATAGACCATATTTAATTTAGAATTTCAACTCCCCTAAGCCTATAAATAGTGAGTTCTCCAAGCTTGTAAACACACCCCAAGGGGGGGAGCTCTCAAACATTTCTCTAGAGCTCCCCTCCCTTCTCTCCCTCAAATTCTCTTAGTTTTCCTTTCTAGTTCTCAATTGTTGTAATAAATTCCTTTTGCTAAGTTTTTCTAAGTTCTTCTTAATTTTCCATTGTAATGTAAATTCTTTTCTTTAGTAATTCAAGTTTGAGTAGTTTCCAAGTTTCAATTATTGTTTTTGTTCTTATTCATTATGCTTATAAGTTAATATGCTAGTTTGAATGATTGATCACCATTAAGGCTTGCATGTTAGCTATCTTGGTTTGAATTAAGAGTAGACACCATGCTTTAATTCGAATTGAACTATGAATAGGAAGAGTATGTATGGACATTCGACAACAGGGATTAGATACATGCTTGGTTGTTTAAAATGTTCTTCTATGCTTAATGGGTTCCTAATGCTTAATTTAGGTTAGACAACAAATGATCAAGTTAGGGAATTAGGAACACAAGGTTAGGACCAGACACCATGGCTTAATCATACTTTAGCTAGAATCAATCCGTTAATCTAAATTGAACTTGGGAACTTATTCGCTTGAGTTAATTTCTTTTCTTTCTTTCTTATTTGATTTATTTTCTTTCTTTTTTTATTTCTGTTTTGTACAGGGAATTGAATTAAATCAATCTATCATCAATCCTCGTGGGATCGACCTCGCACTTACATATGCTAAACTACCAACGGCTCGTGCACTTGCGAGTATCACAAGTTGAGGATGCAGCTGAATCTATTTTGGTGCAGCTGAATCGACGCAACACATCTGCCAGGTGTTGGACACGCACAGGGTTCGGCTCGAATTCACAAGTGGAATTTGGGTTGAGTCCTGTCAACTTGGTATCAAAGCATTAGGTTTAACTTCCTATAGACTTTGCACTCTATGTGCAGTCCAGTTTTAATGAGTACCTATTTTTTGTGATAGAATCATGGGCCCTAACCATGGTGACACTCATAGAGTGACTAGATAGTCGTTTCGACTCCAGGAATAGGATACCCCACCCTAGCCAGAGGAATTCCCGATTCCTGCACTAGCACCCGAACCGGTGGAGCAGTCGTTTGTTGGAGGCCCAATAAGGGCCGCATCGGTGATGCCCACCTTGCCGGGTGATCCTAACTTCCAGCAGACACTGGAGCTATTGACTCAGGTTTTGTCCAGGACTGGGCATTCCAGATACCTATCCCTGAACTATACTAACCAGGCTAGGAGAATTAGGGCCACAAAATTTGATGGTAATGTTGACCTAGCCATAGCCGAGGAATGGATAGAGAAGATAGAACGAATCATGGAGGTGATGGACGTCCCACAAGAGCGTAGAGTGACCCTGGCTACCTTCTTTCTAGTTAGGAATGTTAGACACTGGTGGGAGTCAGTTAGGAAACGGTATCAGGATCCATCAGCGATTACATGGCCAGTTTTCAGAGCAGTGTTTGATGTGCAGTTCTATCCACTTGCCTATTAGAATATGAAGATTGAGGAATTTCTGTAGCTGGAACAAGGTGTGATGTCAGTACTAGAGTATGAGAAGAAGTTTAATGAATTGTTCAAGTACTGTACTCCATTAGTAGCGGATGAAAGGAAGAAGTGCCAATTGTTTACCAAAGGACTGAAGACGTCCATCCTGGACATTGTGGTAGGACAACGGTTGACTAACTTTGCAGATCTAGTTATGTTTGCCATACTGATCGAGAGCAATCAAATGATGGTCCGAGCACTAGGTGACCCCCGTAGGCGATAGTATGACATCGGTGGTCCTAGTCAGGGGTTACCTAAGAGAGACAGTTTTAGCCGAGGCTATAACTTGAGTGGTAGTTCTGGGGACCGCTCTGGAGGTGGTACAGCTAGAGGTGCTGGGAGGCAGCTACAACTAGTCGCTAGTAGGAGGAGTCACCCCTAGTACGTTGTGTGTGGCAGGTACCACTATGGGCCTTGTCAATAGGGCGCCACTGGGTGCTATCATTGTGGATAGTTTGGACGTTTTTGGAGGGAGTGCTCGATGCTCCTCCAGGGCAGAGAGATTACCGTTGGGCCGACCTAGGGGACTGATGTACAGAGTGGTGCTCAGGGTGCATCACGCACCGTATAGAATGGCACCAGCTGAATTGACGGAATTGACGACACAGTTGCAGGAGCTGGTGGATAAGGGTTTCATCCGACCTAGTTTTTCACTTTGGGGCACTCCAGTTTTGTTTGTAAAGAAAAAGCATGGCATCATGAGATTATGTATTGATTATAGGCAGTTGAACAAGGTCACTGTGCAGAACAGATATCCGTTGCCTCGTATAAATGACTTATTTGATCAATTGAAGGGTGCTTAGGTATTTTCTAAGATTGAATTAAGGTCAGGTTATCGTCAGTTACGAATCAGAGATAAGGATGTGCCTAAGACTGTTTTTCAGACAAGATATGGCCATTATGAGTTTTTGGTGATGCCATTCGGGTTGACTAATGTGCCAGCTGCGTTTAATGATCTCATGAACAGTGTTCTTACGTTACTTGGATCGCTTTGTGATTGTGTTCATAGACAACATCCTAGTATATTCTAAAAGTCAAAAGGCGCATATGAAACACTTAGAAATTGTGCTGAAGACCTTGAGGAGGAAGCAGCTGTATGCCAAGTTTAGCAAGTGCCAGTTCTAGTTAGATATAGTGAATTTTTTGGGGCATGTGATTTCTGCGGAGGGTATTGACGTGGATCCCCAGAAAGTGGAGGCAGTAGTGAATTGGCCACGACCAACTAGTGCTACTGTAGTATGGAGTTTTCTTGGGTTAGCTGAGTATTACCGTCGCTTCGTGGAGGGTTTCTCCACTATAGCGGTGTCTCTCACGCATTTGGCAAGGAAATGAGTTAAGTTCGAATGGTCAGATGAGTGTGAGAAGAGCTTTAATGAACTCAAGACCAGGTTGACCACCGCTCCGGTGTTGGCACTTCCGGATGATAGTAAGCACTTTATTATCTACAATGATGCATCCCGACAAGGACTTGGTTGTGTGTTGATGCAGCATGGTAGAGTAATCACTTATGCTTCTAGGCAACTCAAGAAGCATGAGTTGAATTATCCTACGCATGATTTGGAACTTGTTGCCGTGGTATTTGCTTTAAAGATTTGGCAACACTATCTCTACGAAGAAACGTGCCAGATTTTCACGGATCACAAGAGTCTGAAGTATCTATTCACCCAAAAGGAATTGAATTTGAGGCAACGGAGATGGTTAGAGTTGATTAAGGATTATGATTGTACCATTAAGCGTCATCTAGGGAGAGCTAATGTGGTAGTTAATGCCCTCAGCAAGAAATCCTCGGGATATGTAGCTCATCTTCGAGGGAGGTATTTACCATTGTTGGTTGAAATGAGGAAACTGAGAGTTGGGCTAAGTATGGATTATCAGGGAGCACTGTTGGCCACTCTTTATGTGAGACCAGTGTTGGTAGGACGAATACTTACAGCCCAGTCACAGCATCAATTAGTTTATACATTGAGATTAGAGGTTGAGAATGGCACTAGAACGGATTACTCAGTGAGGAATGATGGAGCATTGATGGTGAATTGATTGTGGGTACCAGATTGTATGTTCCTGATGATGAAGCATTAAAAAGGTAAAGTCTTGAGGAGGCTCACTGTTCAGCTTTTGCTATGCACCATAGCAGCACGATAATGTATCGTACTTTAAGAGAACATTATTGGTGGCCCTTCATGAATAAGTAGATAGCAGAGCACGTCAGTAAGTGCTTAATTTGTCAACAAGTTAAAGCTGAGCGGCAGAAACCATCAGGGTTGCTGCAACCACTTCCGATTCCTGAGTGGAAGTGGGAGCACATCACCATGGATTTTGTGTTCAAGCTTCCTCGGACACTGAACAAACAAGGTGGAGTTTGGGTAATTGTGGATCGACTCACCAAGTCCGCCCATTTTCTGTCGGTGAGAGCGAACTATACTTTGAATAAACTGGCTAAGATTTTCATAGGTGAGATTGTGAGACTGCGCAGGGTACCAGTATCCATTGTCTCATACAGAGATCCCCCGTTTACATCCCCTTTTTGGATGAAGTTACAAGAAGCTTTTAGAACTTAATTGTGTTTTAGTACTGCATTCCATCCCCAGACTGATGGTCAGTCAGAAAGAACAATCCATACCTTGGAAGATATGTTGAGAGCATGTGCATTGCAGTTTCGGGGAGACTGGGATGAGAAGTTACTGCTCATGGAATTTGCCTATAACAATAGTTACCAGGCGAGTATCGGGATGTTGCCATTTGATGCCTTATATGGGAAGCAATGTAGGACACCTCTGTACTGGGATGAGGTAGGTGAGCATAAATTAGAAGTATCTGAGGATGTTGAATGGACAAAGAAACAGGTTGAATTAATTATAGAACGACTCAAGGTAGCCCAAGATCGACAAAAGAGTTATGTGGATAACAGGAGGAAAGATCCTCAGTTCGAGGTTGGTGACTGGGTATTTCTGAAGTTATCGCCTTGAAAAGGCATAGTGAGGTTCAGGAAGTGGGGAAAACTAAGTCCTCGTTATATTGGGCCGTACGAGATTCTAGAACGTGTGGGCCTAATAGCCTATATACTTTCTTTGCCCCCAGATCTTTCCCGTCTTCATGATGTATTTCATGTGTCTATGCTCTGAAAATACATTTCGGACCCATCCTATGTTTTGAAAGAGCAACCTATAGAGTTGAAAGATGTCTTGAGTTATGTGGAGCAACCTGTGCAGATTCTGGATTGGAAGATGCAAGTGCTTCGTTATGCGGAGCAGCTTGTGGCTCACTGGTGCACTTGCATCTTCCGAGACTACGCTCACCATAAAATGTCACCTCGGGTCGTCCGGGACTAAGGCACGGTGCTTGGCTAACCAATCCATACCCAGAATAACATCCAGATCCACCATCTCCAAAGGAATCAGATCTGCCTCCATGTACACATCCCCTACTAACAACAAACTATTTTTGTATACCACACCAACTGTAAAGACATCTCCCATGGGAATAGAGATAGCGCGTTCCTCACGTAGAGCCGTGAGTCTCACATCCGCATTGTGGGCAAAACTATGTGCAACGAATGAGTGTGTAGCACCGGGGTCAGTCAAAACTCTAGTAGGAATCCCAAAAATTGGTACCATACCTATAATCACTTTTGGTGACGCATGTGCCTCCTGCTGAGACATGTTATACACTCTGCCTGTAGCTCTAGAACGTCCACCACGTCCCCTCTGCTAACTGCCACCCTTGCTAGCTACACTAGTATGGACCCCACCACTGGACAAGGCCCTAACAAACTGTGATACGCCTTTAGCACCACTCTGTACATCAGTCCCTGGGTTGGCCCAGCGGTAATCTCTCTGCCCTGGATGAGCATCAGGCACTCCCTTCGAAAAAGCCCGGACTATCCACAATGATAGCACCCAGTGGCGCCCTATTGACAAGGCCGAGAATGGTACCTGCCACACACAACGCACAGGGGGCGACTCCTCTTGCTAGCGATTGGCTATAACTGTCTCCCAGCACCTATAGCTCTACCACTTCTAGAGTGGTTCCCAGAACTACCACTCTGTTTAGAGCCTCCGCTGGAACTGACTCCAGCTTGAAAACCTCCATAACTGCGACCACTGGATAATCCGAAGCTGAAAGAGCCTCTCTTGGATGACCACTGACTATAAAAGAAAACTATAAAAGGAAACAATGGGAGAAAAAATCACAACTCAGAAAGCAAAACACCTAGCTCCGCTAATTTTCTCCCTTCCCATTCTCCACTCAGAAATAAAATGGCCTCTTCATTCCCATTTTCTCTCGATCTAAACTTAGCTCCCCTAACACATACATGGGGGCAAGGGGCTGCACCAGTGTGGGTGCCCTACTTTGCTTCCTCACAAGGACCAGTGACCGTAAACGACTCATTACTCCTTGACAACGATGTTATAGGCAGAGAATCGACATCAGCTTGAAATATTATAGGAAGAGAATCTAACGTTAGAAAAGATGGTAGATTTTTACTCTCAAGACATGCAAAAGCAGCTGGAGGCCCTGGATCGACACAGTAAACGCAAGCAACGAGATCATGACACAAGTTATGCTCAAGCTAAGGGTTGTGATGTTTGGGAGCTCAAGTGATGAGCCCCAAGAAGCTATGCATGAAAACCCAAGAGAAGAGGTCTAAAGGGACAAACTAAAGGCTCCTATTGTGGAATTAGGAAGCACACCATGATGTTTTTTTTTAGTTTTTTTTTTAATAATAAATCTGAAATAAATATTTTCCTAATTTTTTCTCTTTTTATTTTTTATTTTAATTTTAACGACACAAATTTATTGGAAATTAGGAATGAGTAAACAGGTTATTAACCAAGTAACCTGTTTAAGACGACCCGACACGACACGTTTATTAAATGGGTCGGGTTTGGGTTGAGCGTTCTTGACACATTTATTATCCTGACCCGACAAGATCATTGCCACGCCTACCTACGTCTCCCTTAGGACATTTTGGCGATTGCCTATGTCTCCCTTTAGACGTTATGGCAGTGGACTACATCTCCCTTAGGACGATTTGGCAGTTGCCTACGTCTCTCTTAAGACGTTTTGGTAGGTGGCATATGTCTCCGTCATGACGTTTTGGCAGTTGCCTACGTCTCCCTTAGGACATTTTGGCAAGTGGCATACATCTCCCTTAAGACTTTTTGGCAGTGGCCTATGTCTCCCTTAGGATGTTTTGGTGGTTTCCTATGTCTCCCTTAGAACGTTTTGGTAGTTATTTTGCGTCTCTTTTAGGACACTTTTAGATTGGGACCTATTTGGCATGCGTATCCCTAAAGACGCTTCATTGTAATTGTCCTACGTCTCCTTTAGGATGCTTTTGGACAGTATCCTACGTCTCCTTTAGGACATCTTGGATATCTTCTTGCGTCTCCTTTAGGACATCTTGGATATCTTCTTGCGTCTCCATTAGGATGCTTTGGATCTTCTCTTGAACACTTCTTTTGAAAAACTCGAATGTTCTTCGAAGTAGAGTGGACTTAGTCATTTGCTTGCCGATGTATTGCGATCCGTTGTTAATAACCATCAACTGTAGGCAGCCGAACAAACAAATAATGTTTCTCCAGATGAATCGTTCCATATTGGCTTCTTTAGTAGATGATAGAGCTTCGGCCTCGATCCATTTAGTAAAGTAGTAGGTGGCAACGATCATCATATCCTTCTAGGCAAGTGCCAGCAGTTGGGGGAATAATCCTTATTTGGTTAGAATTATTCTTACCCAAAAAAATGATAGGAATTACTCTAAGAGATTTGATGGAAATCGGTTCCTTAAATTTAGGGAGATATTCCTATCTTAAATCAAAGATAATTTCCCAAATTAAATAGGATTTAATTGGTGTTATTAGTTGACTTAAAGAATATTCTTTTTCCACATATCGTCTCCTTATTGACCGGCAAAATATGTGTTCCCACATAGTACATTTCATGTGTGAAGTCGAAACAAAACTTATACTTCTGTTAATGGTACTCATTAACTTTCAGTTTCATTGTACTTTTAAAATTACATATATCCATGAAGAGTTTGAAAGCTAAGTGTTGTCATTGAAGAAAATTTATGATAATCATGATTTTGTAATCTGGGTTTCTCTTGTTCTATATCTGAGTTTGTCATGGGCAGCTAGGCTCATGGGTTTTTCCTTCTTTCTTTTTTTGTTTTATGTGTGTGTGTCTATACACTTGAACATGATGGGCAGCGAGAGAGATGGTACAAACATGTGGCAGATTAAGTACAAAATCAATCTTTCTCCTTCTCTATGTTTCTTTTTTTGGATAGGAAAAACAAAAATGTAAAAGAATTGTACCCCTTGGACTTTTTTTATCGGAATAAATGAATTTGATATAGCTAAACTAAACAGAGCCTTTGATATTTATTTATTTTTATTTAGTGAAAGACCAGCTTTGGTTAATTTCCATAGTCACTGAATTGAAGTGTTGGGATGAGGTTGTGGAAGGAGGCAATATGTAATTTGAACCAATGGGCTATGGACTTCCATTGCAATTTGAAGAACATCAAGGAGTTGTCGTATGGAATCATGATTTTAAACCTCTAATGTCGAAGGCATTGTCGTATGGAACACGTAGCATTTTTTGGTGTATTTTTATGATTTTTCATTAATTTTTTACGAATTTTTTAATTTTGTTGACAACAAAAACTCAAGTTTGGTTCTAAACAAACCAAAACACTTATTAATCTTCTATAACCTAACACTTTTGTTTCTTTGATCCAATGTTTACCATGAACTCAATTATGCAGAATCATAATTTTAGACCTCTAGAATTGACGGCTTTGTCATTAGGAACACATAGATTTTTTGGGTGTATTTTTTTTTTTTTTTACTTAATTTGTTATGAATTTTTAAATATAAACAACAACAAAAGGAAGAAAATAACATGTGGCACTCTCTTGGGACGACACATGTCTGAAATATTGACGGCACGGCATTCCGAAGGAGCCATGTGTGAGTTGATTTTATTTAATATTACTTTTCTATGATTTAAATTCTATGTAACACCCAAAATTTCTTGGAACTCCTTGTGACATTTCTTTGCCCTAATCCTCCTAAAATCTTTTTTTTTTTTTAAACTTATAAAAATTCAAAGCGACAACAAAAACTCAAGTTTGGTTCTAAGCAAACCAATTCTCAACAACTACCTGGGGGGTGGGGTCCCGTGCAACTTCGTAACTGACGTCGTGGGCGAAAGCGGTTGCGATACGACCCAACTATGCCTGCAATTGAATCTCCTGCCTCAACTCCTTCCTGCACGTGGGGGACTTTGTGCCTCCTCCTTGTACATACACAGCAATTTCAGTTTCCCATTTAGGCGACTTCAACAACTAGGCCATTATATCCAGTCCTCACTAACAACAAACCCTTGCGACGACATTGAAATTGGTACTTAGGTTACGAGGGGTAAATTTTACGACAAAAACAAGATGCAACAACCTTCACACACTTGACCTTGACCAAAAACACTTATGACTAGTCAACTGCTAGTCATGAACAACCACAATCAAGAATACACACAGAGCATGCCACAATGTACCTGCAACCCTAGAAGATTACTAGTGACAACCTAGGCACTCAGAAGCACCCGTCAATCTAGGTATCCCATGTGCTAGCAACAACTATGGTGAAAGTGTGTGAAATCATCATAATCAAGTAATCACCAAATAGCAGATAAAGATGACTAGTCAACTACAAAGAACACAAACACAGAATTCATATTATGACTAGTCAACCACCAAGAACACAAACCCAGAAAAATTTCAGCGATTCAAATCAGAAATTGTTCACCCAGAAACCCACAATTGGGAAAAACTGGAGGTCATCAACCGACTAGGCAATCCACTAAGTAGAAAAAGATTCTTACAAAGGAACACAAGCAAGCTCAAGAAAAACCTAGATCTATTTAGGAAGATAAGCTATACCTCCTTTGTGCAATCTTCTTCTCCAACTTAGCAATGCTTGAAGCTCAGTTCTTCATGGCAATGGAAGCTTCCTTCTCCAGCTCTTTCATCCCATGGCACTAGCTTACAAGCTCTAACTCAGACATAAACCAAAATTTGGATTCAAAGGAGAATAACAAATTTCTTCAAGAAACCATACTCGTGAAGAAATCAGTCTTGAATCTGACCTAGATATAAATGAGAGAGTGTTTTAAATAACTAGATGCAAATTCGTATTTCAAATGCAGTTTTTCCAAAAAGAAATCAATTTGGAAAAACTCATAGATGAAATCTGTGGTTCTCTCTTGAAGAAGAAGAAGAGAAAGATAGCAATTTCCAAAACTTCCACACAAAAGAGACCGCTACCAAAAGAGTAATTCCTTAGCCTTTACAGACAAAAATTCCCTTAGGTCAGAATGACACATGGCAGCAGAGAGAGAAAGGAGAATAGGAAAAAAAGTTGGTTATCCAGCTGGAAATCCTACAGAGCAAGGATGACTAGTCATACGAGAAACAGATGACTAGTTATCATTTTATGAAAACAGTTTAATGTAATGTTATGCAATGCACAATTTACCTTTGTCAATTTGCTTGAACCTCCATAGGATAAATATTAGTTAAGAACATCTAGAGAAGCTATTCTTAATCTAAGAGCTTGATAAATAACAATAAAAATCATATTACAAAGTTGTCAAGGGTTGCTCTCTCGTCTTGCAAAGAGAGCTGTTATTAGGGTTTTAGGTTTATCACAAGGTTTTCTGTGTTGGCTCCTAGGGGTTGAGGGTTGCTTAAGGGCTACAGTGGTGCATGTGTTGCAGGCGTCTCTTTGTGCAGTGCTTCTAGGGTTAGGGTGGGGGACACGCTGTGCATAATCCGTTGAGGATCATTGGGGCCTCTATGGCTCTGGAGGATTTTGAGAGTTCTTTTGAGCGGCAATTGGATATGACTGATCGGGAGTTGGGGTTGTGATTGGCAGTTCTGCAGTATTAGACCGGTTTGTTGGCTTCCCGTATAGCTTGGTGGCTAAAATTATCTTGCAGCAAGAGGTTCATCGTGATAATTTTATTAAGACTTTCGGTAGCCTATGGAAAGGTTCTGATAAGGTTTCGATCAAGGAGATAGCTTATAACCAGTTCTGGATTCATTTTGTCTGTGATTGGGATTGTCAAAGAGTTCTTGACATGGAGCCTTGGATGTTTCGACGGTCATTGATTTTATTGGCTGTGGTGTCTGAGGAGGATTGTATTCATATGATGCCTCTAACCCATGGCACCTTTTGGGTCCAGATACATAAGGTCCCAGGTTTCTGTATGACGGTGCCGGTTGCCACTACTATTAGGTCGACGGTGGGAGAGGTGCTATGGGTAGACAATAGGGACGGGCAAGACTGTGTTGGTCATTTTATTCAGGTGCGGATTCGGTTAGATGTACGTCTGCCCTTTATGAGAAGGACTTCGGTAACCTTTCCAGAAGTTGGGGAGAAGATCATAGAATTTCGCTATGAATATTTACTTGAGTATTGCTTTGCTTGTGGTTGTTTGGGGCATCCTACTGAAGAATGCGTGAAGAAACATGAGGCCTTAAGCGGCAAGCTTAACCCTAAGGACCTTGCCCACTTCACCTCTGCTTTTGAGGGTCTAGAAGAAGTCGTCAATTTGTGGGGCAAACCGATTGGGTCTTCGGCAAGGCGCCTTTCCTCTCAGCAGCATAGATCATCACACACTGATCAAAAGAACTTTGGGGAAGGGTCCGGTGGTCAATCCTGGAGAGCGTCTCGTCATGCATCTAAGGAAGCCACGGATACGGCCTCATCTGCCTTTAAAGAGCGTCAGCGCCACGAGGCTCTATCGAGCAGTCCTAAGCTAGCTACCATGGTCGGATGTCGTTCGACGGATGAGGCTGCAATAAAGGGTACTCCCCACACTGTTGTTGGAGTAGCGAATCTCAGCCTTGTGAAGGAAGTGACCCCGGCTGTAACGGTCACCTCTCCTGTCTCGGATATGGGTCAGCGTGGCACATTGATCGGTGCATAATTACATATCTTGTTGTACCCTTCTAACTTATGATTTGGTATGTTTTTAAGTAAAACTTGTGCTTTTAACCTCTTTTGTGTTTATCATTCAGTTCATTGAGCTCTAGGTAATACTTGAGACATTTGGAGTAAAATGGTGAAAACAATGTGTGAAAACTGAAGACTGAGTTACAAATTCATTTCGGATTTATCTTTTTCATCCGAACTTGGATTGGCCCATATAGCATGTGGTTGGAAAGATGAAAGCCTGAACTTCAAGATGGATAGCTTAATGTCATCAGTTGAGTAAGGCAAGCCCAATCCGTGAGCCCATCAAAATACACGTCATGCTGACTTACAGATGAGCTCATTGCTTGCTTGGTCATGCTTAGCTAAGGGATGAGGTGTGGTTTCTGGTGGGAATTGTTGGTGAGCAGCCAAGAAACTAATATCTAATTGCAATGGCTGGTGGTGGAGGCTTAATTCAATTCAGATTTCTCTTCTCACTCTCCCTATAAATACCACATCCATCCCATTCCAAAACACACAACATCTGGGCATTCAGCAATTCCTCTAGTCCAAATCCCAGCAACCACTCCATCCTTCACATCCCCATCATCTCCCAAATACAATTCCTCTAGTCCAAATCCCAGCAACCACTCCATCCTTCACATCCCCATCATCTCCCAAACACAATTCCTCTAGCCCAATTCCTAGAAACCACTCCATCCTTCACATCCCCATCATCTCCCAAACACAATTCCTACATTCACACCACTCTTCACCTCTGGCTGCAAGCATACATGGTGGAAGCTGTGAGGAGTTCTTCAACATCATAATTTGATCTTCACGGGTTTTTCTTACCTTCTCCATGTTTACTTTGATTCAATTGTATTCTCCATTAATGATGTGTAACTAATTACCATAACTAGGGGTTCAATGTAGCCTGTCAAGACAATTTCATGTTTTCAAGTTAATGTTACCCTTGTTGATTACTTCTAAATTCTGGTTTCATTCACTTGCTCTTATTGAATCTTTATGCATGTTTAAATAACTGGCCATTATTAACACATGCATGTTGATTATCTAGTTCAAGTTTACATAAACATCATATGACTCTTGAACTGATTAGTGAATGAGTGAGTAATGCATTTAGGACAAACATCATGTTTAAATGTTTACTTGGTTCTATAGTGTTGGTACTCAAGCTTAATGGATTCAGATTCATAACTTAGACTAAACATCATAGCTAGGTTGTGTTTCTGGGTACTTGATTAAAACCAAACATCATATGGATAATCATACATAACACGAACTCCAGAATTGTAATCAATTTAGGTGATTGTCAACTTGTAACTTGAAATTGGATTGTCATGGTGAAGTTGAATCCCTAGTGCTTGTCTCATCATCTTTAAATTCTCCAAACATCTACTTCTGATTACTTGCTCTTGCATTCCTTTTTAGTAGTTTCACTCCAAACAACTCAATTCAATCTCAATTAAATTCTGTTTTGCTTATGGTTATTTGGAATCTAAGTAGTAGTATTAAGTGCTTTCATCTAAGTCTCTGTGGAACGACCTCGTACTTGCATTCCTATACTATAATTGATTCGTGCACTTGCGAGAAATAGATAGAACAAAATCTGTCTAACAAAAAATGGCGCCGCTGCCGGGGACTTGATTAAGAGTCTTGTTACTACTGCTTACTTTCTTTAGTTTTTCTTTGTTTTCAGTTATTGCATGTCGAAAAAACCATTGCTTGAACAAGTTGTATCAGCGGTGAGGAAACACTCTCAATCCGGAACCATTAAGATCCAACCAATCCGTGGTACACAACAATCATCTCTTGCTGAACTTGAAGAAAGGCTTGTTGAAGCAAGAGTGGCAGCCATTGAATCTATTCTCAATCATTCAGAAGCTGAAACCTCCAATTCTGCAAGCTTAGAAGAGTACTCTCAATTCAACATCTTTAACTCAAATCAAGAAGAAGAAGAAAAAGAAGAGATGGCAGCCAATGACCAACGTGCTTTGGAGGATCTTGGCCAACCAGTCATACCAAATTCACCTTCATGCATCTTGCTATCCACAGAAGCTAGAAACTATGAGCTTAAATCTTCTCACTTTCAAATGCTTCCTTCTTTTTATGGTTTACCTAACGAAGATCCTTTGGCTCACATTAAAGAATTTTATACTGTTGTGTGTACTTTGCCTTTGAAGGATGTGTCTGAAGCAGATTTGAGGATGAGGGTGTTCCCTTACACTTTGAAAGATAGAGCAAAGACTTGGTTGATGTCGTTAACCCCTGGATCACTAACCAGTTGGGATGCTGTTGCTAAGAAGTTCTTGGAGAAGTTTTTCTCCTCCCAAAAGACAGCCACCTTGAGGGCTCGGATTTTCAACTACTCACAACATGATGGTGAACCATTCAATGAATGTTGGGAGCGTTTCAAGGGAACTCTAATGCAATGTCCACATCATGGGTTACCTCTATACTTACAAATGCAAATTTTTTATGATGGACTAACCGAGACTTGTCAATCTACTGTCAATAATGCTGCAGGTGGAGCTTTAAAGAAAAAGAATGCTCAAGAGTCATATGACATATTTGAGATGTTGGGATCCAATGACCAACACAAAGATACAAGAGGTAAAAGTGCTGGTATCTATGAGATTAGTCCTAACAATGAGCTTGCTTTACAGGTTGCTGGTTTACAACGGAAGCTTGATTCTGTGCTCAATATGGTACCTAAAGTTCCTCAAGTTGAAGTTTGTGGTATCTGCAATGTTCAAGGACACTCAACTCACATGTGTCCAGCTGGTAATGAATATCCTGCGTTTATCCATGAACAAGCCCACATGATGAATTCATACAACCAAAGGCCAAGAAATGACCCCTTCTCGAACACTTATAATCCTGGCTGGAGGAATCACCCAAATTTCTCATGGAACAACAATCAAAATCAAAATCAAGCGAGTTCATCATTCCAACCCAAATCTAGTTCATTGGAGGACACAGTCAAGTTGTTGGCCCAAAATACTTTGCAATTCCAGTAAACTAATAATGGTGCTCTTCAACAACATTCTGCTGCCCTTACCAAGATGGAGATTCAATTAGGACAAATTGCAGATAGTTTGAACCAAAGAGAACCTGGAAAATTCCCTAGCCAAACAAATGTGAATCCCAAGCATCACGAGCAAGCCAAAGCAATCACAGTGCTTAGAAGTGGTAAGGTTTTTGATAATAAAGTTAGCAATGAAGTTACTAATGATGATATTGTGAATGCAGGTGATGAACAAAATGAAAAGACCACATCAAAGGAAGCAATTCCCATTGGCACGTCAACAATTTCACCTCAAATGCACAAGGCCAAGAACCCTTATCTGCCACCAATTCCTTTCCCTGGGCGTCTTGCTGCAAGCAAACACGATAAGTCTTTTGCTGAAATTTATGACATACTTAGTAAAGTCAATGTTAACTTGCCTCTGCTTGATATGATCAGGAATATGCCAACTTATGCTAAATTCTTTAAGGAGTTGAATTCACACAAAAGAAGGTATAGCCCTCATGAGAAGGTGTTGGTGTCTGAAAATGTAAGTGCTGTCCTTCAAAGGAAACTTCCTCCTAAGCTCAAGGATCCAGGCAGTTTTACAATCGGCATAACCATTGGAGATAAACGAGCTGAGAAAGCCATGTTGGATTTAGGTGCAAGTATCAATCTAATGCCTTATTCAGTGTATCTTCAACTAGGCTTGGGAGAATTGAAATCCACCACACTCAGCTTACAACTTGCTGATCGCTCAGTGAAATATCCTAGAGGTATAGTTGAAGATATTTTGGTTCAAGTTGATAAGCTAATATTGCCTGCTGATTTTGTAGTGTTAGACATGGAAGATGCACCCATTCATAACCGTGAGCTGCCTATCTTGCTTGGAAGACCATTCATGGCCACAGCAAACACTCTCATTGATGTTAAAAATGGCATTCTCAAAATGACAGTCCTTGGCCAGACCGTAGAATTCAAAGTGTTTGAATCCTTATCTCATCCTTCTAATTCAGTTGATTGTTTTTCAATTGATTGTTTGGATTCTCTGGTCTTCTCTAAATTTGTGCAGGCACAATCTGATGATTTAGAAATTGTTTTGACACAACCTTTAGGTGACCTTGATGATGAACCTGAGTTCATGGAAGTTGCAGTTGCCCTTGAGGTTTCGAAACCATACCATTCTTCCATTTCACCCATTATAGAGCCTCTTGAACCAGCCTCCATTAAACTAGTTCCCTCCATTGTCAAACCACCTAAACTTGAGCTCAAACCTCTTCCACAACACCTTAAATATGTTTACCTTGGTGAGATAGAAACCCTTCCTGTCATTATAGCTTCTGACCTTTCACCATTAGAGGAGGACAAGCTGATTAAAGTTCTGAGAGACCACAAGAATACTATCGGATGGACCATCGCAGATATCAAGGGAATAAGCCCTACAATGTGCATGCATCGAATTTTGATAAAGGATGCCAAGCCAACTCGTGAGCCCCAAAGGAGACTCAACCCACCTATGAAGGATGTTGTAAGAACTGAAATACTCAAATTACTTGATGTAGGAGTCATTTATCCTATCTCAGATAGCAAATGGGTGAGTCCTATCCAAGTTGTTCCAAAGAAGTCAGGCATCACAGTGGTGAAGAATGAGAACAATGAGCTGGTGCCGACAAAACCCATCACGGGATGGAGAGTTTGCATTGATTATCGAAAGCTAAACACTGCCACTAGAAAGGATCACTTTCCTTTACCTTTTATTGATCAAATGCTTGAAAGGCTAGCTGGTCACTCACATTATTGTTTCCTTGATGGCTTTTCAGGTTATAATCAAATTGCAATAGCCCCAGAAGATCAAGAGAAGACAACATTCACATGCCCTTTTGGAACATTTGCGTATAGACGAATGCCATTTGGTTTATGCAATGCTCCAGCCACCTTCCAACGATGCATGATGGCTATCTTTTCAGACATGATAGAGAGGTTCATTGAGGTATTTATGGATGACTTTTCAGTTTTTGGATCTTCTTTTGATGATTGTCTTAACCACTTGTCATTAGTGCTTAAAAGATGCCAGGAAACGAATCTCATTTTGAATTGGGAGAAGTGTCACTTCATGGTGAAGCAAGGTATTGTGTTAGGTCATGCAATTTCCAGCAAAGGTATTGAGGTAGACAAAGCAAAAATTGATTTGATTTCTAGTTTGCCAGCCCCTACTTCAGTGAAGGGAGTGAGGAGTTTTCTAGGACATGCAGGTTTTTATCGTCGTTTTATTAAAGATTTCTCCAAAATCACTCGTCCTCTATGCAATCTTTTGGCTAAAGATTCTGTTTTCAACTTTGATAAAGATTGTTTAAATGCATTTAACACTTTGAAACTTGAACTAACATCAACTCCAATTATCAAGGCACCAGATTGGTCTTTACCTTTCGAATTAATGTGTGATGCTTCTAACTATGCTCTTGATGCAGTTCTAGGTCAAAGAGTGAATAAGCTCCCTCATGTCATCTATTATGCAAGCCGAACATTGAATGATGCTCAGCTCAATTACTCTACAACTGAGAAGGAGTTGCTTGCTGTAATTTTTGCTTTAGAGAAGTTTCGTTCATATCTTGTTGGGTCTAAAGTGATTGTATATTCTGACCATGCAGCACTTAGGTACTTGTTAACCAAGAAGGATGCTAAGCCACGCTTGCTTCAATGGGTATTGCTGTTGCAAGAATTTGATTTAGAAATCCGAGATAAGAAAGGGTGTGAGAATGTTGTTGCTGATCATCTATCTCGTCTCATCGATGGTAACCATGAGAATAAGGATGTCCTACCGCTCAATGAATCTTTTCCAGATGAACAACTATTAGCCATTCACGATCAAAAACCGTGGTATGCTGATCTTGTTAATTATCTTGCTAGTGGTGTTTTGAGAGATGATTTAACTTTTCATGAAAGAAAGAAGTTCCTTGCCAATGCCAAACATTACTTCTGGGATGATCCATATTTGTTCAAACATGGCCCCGACCAAATCATAAGGAAGTGTGTCCCAGAGAATGAGCAGCAAAGCATACTCAAGTTCAGTCATGAATTTGCATGTGGAGGTCATTTTGGTGCCAAGAAAACAGCAGCTAAGATTCTTCAATCCGGTTTCTTTTGGCCCTCTCTTTTTAAAGATGCCTTTTATTTCTGTTCTAAATGTGATAGGTGTCAAAGAATGGGAAACATAAGCCGGAGGAATATGATGCCACTGAACAACATTTTGGTGGTGGAGCTGTTTGACATATGGGGTATAGATTTCATGGGACCTTTTCCTTCCTCTTTGGGTTATACTTACATTCTTGTTGCTGTAGATTATGTGTCCAAATGGGTGGAGGCGTTGGCTACAAGGACTAATGATCACAAGGTTGTCCTAAAATTCCTGAGAGATATGATTTTCACTAGGTTTGGAACTCCCAGAGCTATCATTAGTGATGGTGGCAGCCACTTCTGCAATAAACCATTTGAAGCCTTAATGAAAAAGTACAATATCACACACAGAGTGGCGACTCCATATCATCCTCAAACATCCGGACAAGTCGAGATCAGCAATAGAGAGATCAAGAACATTTTGGAGAAAACTGTCAGTCCGACTAGAAAAGATTGGGCGTTGCGACTCAATGATGCACTTTGGGCATATAGGACAGCGTATAAGACTCCCATTGGGATGAGCCCTTATAGACTCGTGTTTGGGAAAGCTTGTCACCTGCCGATGGAGCTTGAGCACAGAGCATATTGGGCAATTAAGAAGTTCAATTTTGATCTCAAGGAAGCTGGGACTGTCAGAAAGTTGCAAATCAATGAATTGGAGGGGCTAAGGAATGAAGCTTATGAGAATGCCGAAATCTACAAGGAAAGGACCAAACGTTATCATGACAAGGCCATTCTCAGGAAAGAATTCAAGCCAGGTATGAAAGTTTTATTGTATGACTCACGTTTGCGTCTCTTTCCAGGTAAATTGAGATCTAGATGGCTTGGCCCGTTCAAGGTGCTTCAAGTTTTTCCTCATGGAGCTGTTGAGATTGAAAACGTAAGGAACGGGACAGTTTTCAAGGTGAACGGGCAGCGGTTGAAACAATACTTGGATGACATACTGGAAACACAAGTTGTGGACTCCCTTGAGTTCACCACACCCTAACTTTGTCAATACCAGGTTATGTTGTTTTTATTTTTAGAGTAATTTTCTTTTTGTGTCTTTTAGGTCTAGTTTGGTTATTGCAGTGCATTTCCTTCTTTTAAACATTGAGAACAATGCTCCATTTAAGTTTGGGGGTAGGGTTTGACAATTTTGTGTTTTGTGTTAGAGCTAAGTTGTGTGAGCTTTGTTTTGCTTAGTATAATTTTGTTCAATGTCTTGCATGCCTTTGAAAAAAAAAAAAAAAAAAAGAGATTTTTCATATGAGTTGACTTCTGGTAACCCCAATGAGCACCTCTGTTAAATACAGTGTCTAGGAGTTCTATAGGCGACACCTTGGGTGTCTAAGAAGTTTTGGGTTTTAAGCAGGACCATTGTGACCTCTCCAAACTTCCCGGATCCCCTGGCTGTGTTTTCTGAGATTCTTAATTGGTAATCCGTGAGTCACTTGTATATTCGTGTATTTTTAAATTATTTTTATTTTATTTTCTTTTTCTTTTTCTTCTTTCTTTTTCTTATTCGTGTATATCCGTGTATATCCCCTGGCTGTGTTTCTTTTCTATGTAAATGTTTACCTAGCCGCTTCCTCTAACCCCTGAACATCTCAACTTCTTCTTCCTCCAGAACCAAACCTTCTTCAAATTGTTGCTTATTATAGATCTCGTCAATGGAGAAACTCCAGGAGGCCGTCGGTGGAAAGCTCAAGCAGGAGGAGTCCGAATTGAGCATGGTGAAGGTGCCTAGCCCAATGGTTTTGTTGAACTCACTGCCAGCTATCCCACCAGAAGATCCTTTGGGTAAGGATACCATTGTACAACGGGTGTTTGAGGTGATTGAGGTGCTCGTGGTAGTGTTTGCCATGGATCCCTCAGCAGTTACCATAGATGCCTTTCTGTTTCAAAGAGGTAGGGTGATAGAGGAAATTGAAGACATGATTCCGAATTGGGATCTGAATTGTGGATTGGAAGAGATGCAGCTTGCAGCACTGGCACGTTGTCTAGATACTTGGAGGGAATATCTGATAGACAGGAGGTTTGTGGCAAGAACTGTTGTGTTGAGCAGTTACATGTACTGTACAGGTAACATTCGAGACGAGTTTGGCATTTACTTAAGTATGCTTGACGAGTTTCACTTCCAATTAGTGTACATGACCACAAGGCTCCGAGACATCGTGGAACAGATGGATGAGTTGATAATAGATGGAGCCCTATATGATTCTTCTGTTTCAGACCCTTCGGAAAGTGAGTCAGAAGAAGAGCCATGGGTGAGCTCAGCCATCGATAGCATTTTGAGAAATGCTATGTTTGAAGGATGAACCGTGCAGTGCCAGGTTACCCTTAATCCATGTTTTCTGTTTTCTTATATGCTTTCACATTGGGGGCAATGTTCAATTCAGGTCTGGGGGGGAGGTTTTCAATTTTTGTTCATTTGATTTGTGTTTTAAATTTTTGTTCATTTGATTTGTGTTTTCAATTTTTGTTCATTTGATTTGTGTTTCCAATTTTCGTTCGGTGTCGCTATTTTTTTTAAGAATGTCATACAATTAATGCTATGGAGCGGCCATTTCGATTTTCATATGAGACATATTACACTTCACAAAGCGGTAGCTCTTAGAATTCTGGTGGATAAAGTACCATGCTCAGATTCTTGAAGGAGAATAGTGGAGACTACCCTAGTGAGCTATTTCGAGCCTAATTGCTTTCTTGAGAGGGTTTAAAGTATTTCTATTCCTCATCTCTACTTATTTTCTTCAATTCACTCTAAATGATCTCATTGTTCCATTTTGATTGAATACTAAGGATGATTCTCTTTGCAGATATCAGGTGCATGCTCTCACTCATGAATGAACTCATTGAAGTGATGCTAGGCTATGTGTGTATAACAATTCTCTGTGCTTTCTTTTCACCCTACCCATTTGTGTGTTCCATCAGCCCTCTTGCAGCCAAACACTTTAACCCATTTTCTTCTATCACCCTCATAATTCCCCTAACTTTGTATCTCAATCTGAGATATTTAACCTACTATAGCCATACCCTATAGCTTAGAAATATACCAAGGTGTGCCAAGATAAAGTTTGAAGCAAGGAAGTTGCTGCCACATGCCTGAATGTAAATTGGTGTGAATCTGTGCAAGTTTGATTTAAAAAAAAAAAAAAATAGATCAAGTCAGCAAATAAGAAAGATAAAGAGAAGGTGTTTTGATTTGATCTAAATGTGAAATATAAGGTCTATGCCAGATGATGCTATGAAGTTGCAGCCATACCATTCTAAATCAATGATACCTTGCAGATCAATGAAGAATGCAACCTTGGTGTATTCTTAAGTTAATTGTGTTCCTTCCAATTCTTCCATTTCCCCTAACCTTAGCCGTCCATTACAACCTTGTGAAAGACCTAGCTGATCTTTGAGGATGTATTCATGGGTGCTGGTATGTATGTGTGTATCTTTATTCTTAGTATTTGATTCCCTTCATGAGATCTAACCAAATATTGTGCTTCTATTTCATATACTCATTTTGCTTGTTTGAGAGAATAAAACCATAGGTTCTGAGTGATTGAGAGCTATATGTGAGAATTAGAGTTGAAGCATGTTCTCCCTTCAAGATTTGAGTATGTTTACTTTGAAGCCGTGTGCCTTTGAGCTATAGCTTCCACTGTACACACTTATTGATCATCTATCTTGGCAACTCTATGGTGTTGGAGGTATGACTAAAATTTTCTTTCATTTCCATTAGTTGTTTCAAAGTCAGTTTTCTAACCTTTTGTTTTGTAGAGTCAATAAGCGTTTGTGGGTATCGTTTCTGTTAAACCCTCAGGAGACACAACTCCTCCTACTAGGGATGCCTAGAGGTTTAAAGGCTTGTTGCATGCGCTCAATGCAATCGAGTTACCTACGAAAGTGGTCTAGTTCTGTTTTTATCTTTGTTTTCATTTTGTTTACTCGAGGACTAGTAAAATCTAGGTTTGGGGGTATTTGATCGGTGCATAATTACATATCTTGTTGTACCCTTCTAACTTATGATTTGGTATGTTTTTAAGTAAAACTTGTGCTTTTAACCTCTTTTGTGTTTGTCATTCAGTTCATTGAGCTTTAGGTAATACTTGAGACATTTGGAGTAAAATGGTGAAAACAATGTGTGAAAACTGAAGATTGAGTTACAAATTCATTTCGGACTTATCTTTTTCATCCGAACTTGGATTGGCCCATATAGCATGTGGTTGGAAAGATGAAAGCCTGAACTTCAAGATGGATAGCTTAATGTCATCAGTTGAGTAAGGCAAGCCCAATCCGTGAGCCCATCAAAATACACGTCATGCTGACTTACAGATGAGCTCATTGCTTGCTTGGTCATGCTTAGCTACGGGATGAGGTGTGGTTTCTGGTGGGAATTGTTGGTGAGCAGCCAAGAAACTAATATCTAATTGCAATGGCTGATGGTGGAGGCTTAATTCAATTCAAATTTCTCTTCTCACTCTCCCTATAAATACCACATCCATCCCATTCCAAAACACACAACATCTGGGCATTCAGCAATTCCTCTAGTCCAAATCCCAGCAACCACTCCATCCTTCACATCCCCATCATCTCCCAAATACAATTCCTCTAGCCCAATTCCTAGAAACCACTCCATCCTTCACATCCCCATCATCTCCCAAACACAATTCCTACATTCACACCACTCTTCACCTCTGGCTGCAAGCATACATGGTGGAAGCTGTGAGGAGTTCTTCAACATCATAATTTGATCTTCACGGGTTTTTCTTACCTTCTCCATGTTTACTTTGATTCAATTGTATTCTCCATTAATGATGTGTAACTAATTACCATAACTAGGGGTTCAATGTAGCCTGTCAAGACAATTTCATGTTTTCAAGTTAATGTTACCCTTGTTGATTACTTCTAAATTCTGGTTTCATTCACTTGCTCTTATTGAATCTTTATGCATGTTTAAATAACTGGCCATTATTAACACATGCATGTTGATTATCTAGTTCAAGTTTACATAAACATCATATGACTCTTGAACTGATTAGTGAATGAGTGAGTAATGCATTTAGGACAAACATCATGTTTAAATGTTTACTTGGTTCTATAGTGTTGGTACTCAAGCTTAATGGATTCAGATTCATAACTTAGACTAAACATCATAGCTAGGTTGTGTTTCTGGGTACTTGATTAAAACCAAACATCATATGGATAATCATACATAACACGAACTCCAGAATTGTAATCAATTTAGGTGATTGTCAACTTGTAACTTGAAATTGGATTGTCATGGTGAAGTTGAATCCCTAGTGCTTGTCTCATCATCTTTAAATTCTCCAAACATCTACTTCTGATTACTTGCTCTTGCATTCCTTTTTAGTAGTTTCACTCCAAACAACTCAATTCAATCTTAATTAAATTCTGTTTTGCTTATGGTTATTTGGAATCTAAGTAGTAATATTAAGTGCTTTCATCTAAGTCTCTGTGGAACGACCTCGTACTTGCATTCCTATACTATAATTGATTCGTGCACTTGCGAGAAATAGATAGAACAAAATCTGTCTAACACACATGTAGGGTGGTCCTTGTGGAGGACATGTCTACTATTTTGATGGATTTGCTTCGGAATGTAGATGCATCTGTTGTCCCCACTGGGGAGGACACGAATGCGATTATTACATAAACTAGTGACCCTTTAACTTTATGCCCATAATTGAGCAGACGGTAGGTAAAGTTAAGGGTCATGGACGTGGGGGGCCAAGGCGGGTGGTTGATCCGACTAGAACTAGTACGCAGGGTGTCTCTGCATCTTCCCTTAAAAGAAAGCATTCGGCAGCTCATTTGGATGCGGAGGTTAGCAAGCAAGGAAGGTTTGGTACCCCCGGAAAATGACATCTATATATCAATGTAACTACTAAACAGGCAGAGGAGACCAGCCTTGAGGGGTCTCCCCGGTCTCAATGTTAGTTTTCAGTTGGAACGTTTGAGGGCTTGGAAATTGACGAACGTTCCGTGACCTGAAGAGCTTTCTTCAAGATAAGAGGCCAGATGTGATTTTCTTAACTGAAACGCGTATGACTGCGGTACAGATGGGAAAATTACATACAAGGTTAGGTGTTGGTGATGTGGTTTGTGTGCCCCGTGTTGGTTTTTCAGGAGGGTTATGTCTACTTTGGCGATCGGGCCTACAGGTTGATATGCTCTCTTCCTCTCCAGGTCATATTGATGTTCGGGTTACTTTGGCGACTTCTGAGTCTTTTAGAGTGACTGGATTCTATGGTCATCCTAATCAAATCCAGCCCCGTCACTCATGGGAGCTGTTGAGGCATTTGTGTATGGTGGGTATTGGGCCCTGGCTGTGCTGTGGGGATTTCAATAAGGTCATGGAATTTCATGAGAATAGTTGGCTGTAGTGAGTTGGCTTGAGAAGTGATGCGCAAATGGAGGATTTTAAATAGGCCATTGCAGATTGTTGTTTGTTTTAGTTTGAGTTTACAGGTTACCCATTTATGTGGAGCAATAAAAGGAAGGATAAAGCTAATGTGGAGGCTCGGTTGGATAGAGGTTTTGGAAATCTAGCACTTTTGCAACGCTGGGGCAACTTCACGTCCCATCATTTAGTTGCTTTCTCCTCTGACCACCATCCGATTCTTATTACACCTGACAATCCACATGGTGCCAATGATAGACTTCCTAGAGGTCGCTGTCGTTTTCAGTTTGAGGAGGCATGGACTACTGAAGTTGACTGTAGTGAGGTTGTTCGTCAAACTTGGCAGAATGCAGTGTCACCCATTTATAATATAGCTACTTGCACAAGCAACTTGATGTGTTGGAGTGCTAGGAAGTTTGGTCAGGTCCCTAAGCAAGTTAAAGACCTACGGGTTAGGCTGGCAAATCTCCAGTCGGAAAAGCCATCGTCACAGACTTTTCATACTTGTACCCTAGTTGAAAACTGAGCTTGAAAAGTGTCTTGAAAAAGAAGAAATCTATTGGCAACAACGGTCGCGGGTCAATTGGCTTCGTCATGGAGACCATAACACATCATTTTTTCATAAGCAAGCCATAAGTCGCAGGAAGACAAATGCCCTTGTTGGGATTCTAGATGATCATAATCACTGGTAGTGGGACTATGACCAAATTGGGGGAGTTTTGTGGAGTTTTTTACCAGCGTTTTCAAGTTGGATATTAGAGCTGCTGATGGCGCGAGTTTCTTCACGTTCTTATCAAAATCTGATCCTCCCATACTCTAGAGCTGAAATAGAAATAGCTCTTAAATCCATTGGCCCGTCGAAAGCTCCAAGTCTAGATGGTATGACCGCCCTCTTCTATCAATGATATTGGGACATTGTGGGTTAGGATGTTAGTGATTTATGTCTGAGAGTTTTAAATGGCAGCGATGGCGTCAACGAGTTCAACTATACACTGGTGGCTTTGATTCCAAAAGTTTGTTCTTCCACTCGTATTTCTGAACATTGCCCTATCAGTTTATGCAATGTCCTATACAAAATTATCTCTAAAACTCTTGCCAATAGATTGAAGAAGGTGTTACCTGAGGTTATCTCTGAGTTCCAGAGTGCATTTATCCCAAATCGTATGATTTTGGACAATGTCCTAGTGGCTTTTGAAATTGTCCATTGCCTGAAGAGAAGGGGAAAAACGAGTAAAAAGAAATTAATTCTGAAGCTAGATATGGCTAAGGCATACAACCGAGTTGAATGGCACTTCTTGAAGAAGATGATGCGGACAATGGGTTTCCCACTTCAGTTTATTCAATTGATTATGGGTTGTGTGACTATTGTCTCCTATTCGTTGTTAATTCAAGGACGGCCTTTTGGGCGCATTATACCCTCTCGAGGGTTACAGCAAGGGGATCCGATTTCACCGTATCGTTTCCTTATTGTGGTTGAAGCCTTCTCCGCTTTACTTCAGTAGGCAGAAAGGGACTCTAGGCTACAGGGTGTCTCCATTGCCCTTTCTGCTTCTTCCATTAACCATCTATTTTTTGCTGATGACAGCCTTCTGTTTTGTAACGCTGGGACAACTGAGGCTCTAGAGTTGAAATTTATTTTTGGAGTGTATGAGGCGGCTTCTAGACAGAAGGTCAATCTTGAAAAATCTGCTCTTTGCTTTAGCCCTTCCACCCCAAGGGTGTTGCAGGAAGATATTCGTTAGTTTCTGAATGTGTCTCTTGTTCCTTGTCATGAGCGGTATCTGGGCCTCCCTACCATCGTCGGTAAGGATAACAAGAAATTGTTTCATACAGTTAAAGACCGAGTTTGGAATAAAATGAATGGTTGGCAAGGCAAGCTTCTGTCCAAGGCTGGGAAAGAAGTGCTCATCAAAGCAATATGTCAGGCAATTCCGTCATATTCTATGAGTATGTTCCGGTTGCCCGTTGGGTTATGTCGCGAGATCGAAAGCATCCTCGTACAATTTTGGTGGTCTAAAAGTGATGGTAGAGGTATTCACTAGAAAACATGGAAGTTAATGTGCCAACACAAATCTGAAGGGGGGCTTGGGTTCAGAGGATTGACAAGTTTTAATCAGGCACTTCTATGTAAACAAGGATGGCGTTTGTTGGAATTCCCAAATTCACTGATTGCACATATGCTTAAGGCTCGCTATTATCCAAATTCTGATTTCCTTGCTGCTTCGAGTGGGTCTTCTCCGTCGTTTACTTGGCAATCTTTACTGTGGGGGCGGGAGTTGCTCCATTTAGGCCTTAGGTGGCGTATTGGCGATGGCCGGTTGGTTAATATTATGGTGATCCGTGGGTGTCTTATGATAGATTTTTCACTATCCAATCTGTACCTACTCTTCCCTCTACCTCTCGAGTTTGTGACCTTATTAATGTGAGTGGCCGGTGGGATGTTGGAAGGTCTATGATACTTTTTCGTTTCCAGAAGCTAAAGCTATCCTTTCTTTTCCCTTAATGGGTGATACTCTGGATCGGAGAATCTGGAATTTTAACAAAAATGGGAGATATTCGGTTAAAAGTGGGTACCGGGTAGCACTGGAGTATAAGCGGCTAGAGGAGCTGTCAGCTGGGAGTGTCGCTGGTCCTTCCTCTCCTTCTTTGAAGAGCTGGAAGCACTTATGGAAACTGAAAGTGCCACAAAAAATCCTTCAACTGTTATGGCGCTTGGCTCAAAATATCCTACCTTCCAAGGAGGTACTGTTTCGGCGCCAGATTACATAGGAGGATGTATGCTGTCGCTGTCTTGCTGAGAGAGAAACCACAATGCATGCGTTGGTGGGCTGTGTCTTTTGTACGCAGGTGTGGGAGGCTTTAGACTTCCCCAGCGATTTTCTTCTTCTTAATATCTCTGACGCTGGAAACTGGTTGGATGCGGCATGGACTCTTATTCCTCCTGATAAGCAATCCCTTTTTGCGTTCACCGTGTGGATGTTGTGGAATGAAAGAAATGGAGTGCTGTTTGGCTCTTAAACCACCCCTCCTGGAATTTTAGTTCAACGTACGAAGGACTATGATGATGAGTTTAAACGATCTTCAGTTGCAAATCATAGGAGTGTATCCTCTCCGGTTCGTGATGTTAAGTGGAAGCCTCCTACGGATAGTTGTTTAAAGCTGAACGTGGATAGGGCTACTAATATGGAGACAGGTGCTAGAAGAGTTGGTGCAATCTTCTGTGACTCTCAAGGAAATTTGGTTGGGGCTCTAGCTATGCGAACTCCAAGCAGGATCTCTGTACTTGCCACGAAGCTGTATGCTCTTCAGATCGGAATCTCCTTTGTGTTGGATGCGTCTTTGGTGCCTCTAGAGATTGAGTCTGATTCCTTGCTGGTAGTTTCTATGGTTAACAGTGAGGAGGAATGCCTTGCTACTGAGGGAGGTTTGGTGGAAGGGGTGCATCGCCTTCTTGCTAGCTCTGCGTCTACTACTATTAGATATATCCCTCGTCAAGTGAATAAGGCTGCCCATCGAATTGCTTGCTTCAGTTTCTATGGTTAAAAGTTTGTCGTGCTGGATGGATGTGAGACCTTTGTGGCTCATGGATGCTGTCTATGATGATTGGCCTGTGTCTAATGTCGCTGGTTAAGTTTTTTCATGTGTAAACTGGCATGTGTGGCACTCTTTTTCCTCCCCTGAAGTTTTATCCTATTAGGTTTTCTTTAGGGAGGTTTTAACGAGGTCACTCTACCCATGCCGACATATCTTTGTCTTGGTGTTTTGATTAATGATGTCATTTTACCCTAAAAAAAATTAAAAAAACAAGAACATCCCCAGTAGGTAAGGAAATACTAAGTCCTCCGCTAATCGATTTTGGTCTAACCCTTGCATAAGGCACAAAATTACGTGCTATAAAGTAATGTGTGGCTCCGAGGTCTATTAAAACACTTGCACTGTGACAAAAAAATATGTAACATACACGTGATAACGTCCGGTGTGGCATGTGCCTCTTGCTGAGTCATAGCAAACACACGACCCTGTGCTTCGGGACCTGATCCGAATCACTTGACCAACTGATGCCTGAAGAACCAGATCTATAACCTCATTTCTTTGATGGACTCTAACTCGGCGTGCCATAGCTAGTATTGTCTTGGTGATATCTCATTGCACTAGGTGGACTAATAATCTTCGCCACTCGATAAGCTGCTTAGGCCAAAGCTCTCACTGAAGGATAAGTAACTGCAGTCACAACAATCCTCAATTGGACACCTTATATTTTCAAACACTCTTTCCAAATCAGTGAGCCAACTCTTAGCCGCTGCTGAATTTTCACTGTGGCCCTTTCCTTGTAAAATTATGACAACAGTTTGTGTGAGCTGATTGAGAACCTTACGTAGCTCAGCCTCTTGCCTCGGTGTCAGTGCTCTAAGCTCATTCTCACCTGCACCCTTAGCAAAGGGTGGAGGTGGTGGTTGAACTGGCATTACAAGTTATAACCTCAAGTAGCTCAGGATCTTGCCACGTTTAGGAGGCATGACGCTAACAAGAAAGACAAAAAGTCCTCAGTACCAAGCATGCACACAAGGTGCGAAGTCTACAGGAATTTAACCTAATGCTTTGATACCAAAGTGACAGGACCTGCACTAGATTCCCCTCAGAACCCATGGTGAACCCTGTGTTTATCTGACACTGGGCTAGTGTCGGGCCCATTCAACTAAATTGTCCTTCTTTCTCAAGAAAGGTAAAGACTTCTACCAAAAAATCAGCAGAGTCTCCTATGTAAGTAGGTCCCAAAGAGTCACCACCTGTAAAGAAAATCCCAACTTCCAGCAAGCACAATTTAAGTTACATAAGTTTACACAGTTACAAAGGCCTAAGGCCAGCAATCCAACCCTAACATGGGCAATACCATAGCATACTAAATAAGTAGAGTTAAGTCATAAAAAAAGGTAGTTCCACGAACTAAGATTAAGAAATAGTTCCATGAACTACGATCAAGAAGTCCTATGGAAAGAAACAGAGAGCGTTGGAAGGGAAGCTCTATGTAGAATCACAGATCTCATCAAGCAACAGTCTGGTGGGCGCAAAACAGAAAAGTATGAGTGGACAAAAATAAAATTTTGAACATAAGTTATAATGAACATACTAACCCCCTCCGTTTTAGAAAATAATGTCACCATGCAATTAAATCCTTTATTCATAAATATATTCCAATACTTGAAGTATTATAATTGAAAATCCATATTATATCCAAATCCAAGGAAAACACATTTTCAAACACTTTCTCCCGCAAACACACCCTTCGCAACGCATATGCTTGCAAAACATCATAAAAATTCAATCATCAAAACATATCCATCCAAAATATGAAACCACATAAATCATCATACAAGTGCCCTCCATGCACATGCCCAATAAATCTCAAAACATGTTGTACTTTCCTTTCCAATAATAATAATAATATCCACATGCACCACACCAAAACATGTACCGAGAATGAATAGTCCAACACGGGGACCATTACAACTAAACCATATGGCAGAATTTTCAATATACATGTAGCTAGGGATGAGTAGCTGAACATGGGGATTTTTCTCCCCAGACATTTACGACAGAATCTTCAATACACGTATGGCTGAAATATCCATCATACATGCGCAGACAACCCGCCAAGGCCTCTACAGTCCACCCACCCGAGGATGACTGAGTCCTGACACACCTCTGTGGAGATCGCAAGTTGTATACATCCATGTATCACAGTATCCATATCGAACTAGGGGAGGTACATATAGTAGTGCAAAGCTATATGTAATCTCATATCCCAAAATCCATTTCCATAAGCTATATGCAAAGCTATATATATATAAATATACTATAAAGCTCTTATTCCTTTATGAAAACCATAATAAAACCATGGTAAAGAGTTTACCAAATCTCATAATTCAATCAAATCAAATAACCCAATTTCAATCAAATCATAGTTATGCACGCAAGTTGACATTTGAAAGATCATGCTCATTTGAAAACAAAGTCCACTCACAACAAGTCAAACGCTACTAAACTTTAAGAGGATCCTTCCTGTGAGGTATGTGTAGCTTAAGTACCTATTGAGAAAACACAAGGATTAGATTACCAAACGACTCCAAAACTGTACTTTACAATGGAACCCTAGTTCCGGAATCTCAAGTGTTCCTAAGGTCAAACGGTCTTGAAAAGCTTTTTGGTTAACCGAGTCAACAAGATCTAACCCTAGGGAAAATGGGACCACGGGGTTCACAACCACCGATCTCCAATCCGAAAGTTCCTACATGATCCCAATGACACGTAGAACAACACTTCCCAAAACGAAACCGATTTCACAGTCCGATCACACCAAACCCAACAACACATACTAGGCAAAAGTCTGTTCATTGACTAAACAGTGGAATCTTGCAAATCCGAACATACTGTCTTGCTCAGGATGATATGGGGATCATTCTAGGTTCAAAACAAGTCTCTGACACCTGGCCCACACGTCGTCGACCGTGGTGGGTGTCTTGAGTAGTTTTTCGGGGATCCAAAAACTCTAAATCGTTAGCAATACCTATACCAAAAGAACCAGCATGATAAGTGGAGTAACTTTATATATACCTATAAAGCTCGCTGATCGGAGCACTACGACAATGAATTAAACCAAATCGTTGTAGGAAAAGATAGAGGAGAAGCTGGTGAACACTTTGGTACCAAGATCTCGATTAGCGGTAGCTGAAAAAAGTCGATCTTGACACTGGAAGTTCCAACGTCGACAAGGCTTTTCTAGCCACGACTTCCTCTCCAAAATTGAGGTAATTCTTGGGTTAGTGGTATCGAGTGATGGTTGGGCTAGAGAGAGAGAGGGAGAGACAAAGCTAATAGTACTGATAGTACGGCTTGGGTGGTTGGACGACGATGAATTGCTGACTAGAAGTCGCGATGTCATGCGCCCATAAAGGAGAGAGAAGCTCAGGAGGGAGGAGAGAGAAAAGAGAGAAAATTTGATTTCGCATGCTAGAGTTTTAGGGCTTTAATCCAACTTCCAAAATTACCATTTTACCCAAAATATTTTTAGACCATAACTTTCTCAAATTAACTCGGAATTGGGCCCACTACGTGTCTATGAAATCATGAGAGCAAGGTTTACGTAGTGGTGCAACCCAAATTCCCAAATTGACTTCTAAACCAAAAGTGACCAAAATTCTCTTAACTCCAAAGGTAAAATATAACTTTTCCAAAACAAAATAAATAACTAGGTTTGGGTGTTACATTATGAGTTTATTGAGAATCCCGATAATCACCTTCAAGTCATAACTTTTGATATAACCATATAATGTTCACAAAGACAAACGACTCGTCCACAAGATAATTGTGATGTCTCAGGTCTAAGGACTAACTTGTATTAATGCAACTCTGAATTCTTGTTTGACATTGTGAGTAAAACTTTCATATAAGAATTCATGGTTGATTGCGTTTAGTGTACTATATCTCTATTGAGCACCTACACTCTCGCCTCAGTGTCTCTACATAAATGACTTGAGACTAATCATCCTCCCTATTGAGCAGACATAATGTGTACTAGTCTTTGCGGATTACCATTGTCCAATTGATGATCTTATGACTAAGAACATTTAAGATAAGATATCATGTAATGGGTTTAAGGTTCAGTGGGAAGGAATTTGTTTTGACATGCTTCTTTAGCAAGGTTTAATGGATGTTGATTTGTGTGTATATACTAGAGATGGATTTTGATTCTATGTTTTGAAAATTTAGGGTTTCTTTTTAGGTGTGGGATATTGTGAGGAATAGCCATTCTAGAACAATCATTTGGGTTGGTTCATTCTTTAACTAGTGTTGCTGCAAGTGCGATAGGTTGGCCATACCTCTCTTCACTGTGAACTCTCCCTTCATGGAGGTTCGTGGTGACGGATCACATGAGGGAGGGTGGTATCTCTTGTTTTAGAGCTAGGTTTTTTTTTTCTTTCCCTTTTCTAATATCATTTATTTATGTTAGGCCTTGTAATCTGAATCCTCTTGTTTGTGTTTACTACTTGTATTTCAATGCTCCAAACCATCTCCTTCAAATATCATTTCACAAAAAAATCATTTGAATTTGAAATCATTTTACCATTCAATTAAATAGTTGCAGTGTTTTCTCAAAACACCGTGGTCATCTATTTTGTTAGTCATAATGAACTAAATGCCTTAATGGTTTTCAATTTGTCTAATTTTTGCAAAACTAATTTATGAATGAAGGCTTGAAAAATAGACGGTTTGAATCATTGAAATAAAATTTGTAGTAGACCCCAAAAGATGTTCCTCAAATAAAATTATTTATGAGAGCCTTTAATAAAAAGTATTTGAGATATCCTAAATTGAAAGGGATATAATATATATATATATACATATATATATATATAGTTATACGGATATATTGATACTCATAAGCTTAACCCAAAAGAGAGAAGCGCATATGAAGAGTAGTAGATCATGATGTTCCCAAATTGAAGATGAATTAGGCGAGAAACAACCCATATTGAAATCTCATTGGCTAGGTTTTACAAAAGCAAAGAAAGTTGAAAAGAACAAACAGACAAGACAGTCCACAAGTCAAAGATGACGCTAAGATTTTGTTTTATCTACTATAACCGAGAGAGATATATATATATATATATATATATATATATATATATATAAATCATTTATGTGACACGTACTGTTGAAATCTGCTCTCTTTCTCTGTGATCATAGTTTGATCCTCTAAATCAAATTTTCCCTCTCCCTTCTTTTTCTTTATTTGACTACACAAACCCTACAAGAGTGGAGGGAACAAGACACAGAGGGATAGTTCGAGTAAATTAATAGTGGGTAGTAAGTAATCAAGGATTTGGATTAACAGTGGGTTACGAGGATTTGGATCATCAAGAGGTGGCAATGCAATAAGGCTCCCAAAAAAGAAGAGACCTTCTAGGCTCTTTGCAACCCTTTGAAAAAGGAGCCAAGTGATCCCCTTTGTTCCCTCTCGAAACGAGCAATTGTTGCTGATCATTTGCCAGTTGATTCTTGGACATAAAGCCATTGCTCTTGAGGGATTGGGACGTTGCTTGTGGAAGAGGATTAAGAGCCGCTGTTGCTGTGGGCTTGGTGCGCCAATAGTACTCGTAAGCGTTGAAAGAGCCAGCTGCTGCCGCTGTTTTTGCTGCCGCGGGTGGCTTTGGTATCAACCGTGCCACGCGGCCTGGCCGGGGTGGGAGTGACTTTGCTAGTGGGGTTGGCTCCACTACTTCCACCTCCTCCTCATCCCCTCCGTACTTCACTACTACATTGAACTTGTCAGCCCACCCATGAGCCTTATTAGCAAACCCAATGGGCTTATTCATCATTAGTGCTAGCCTATGAACATTTGTCACCCTACTTGTTAGCACTTTTGGTGCTTCCTCCATCACAATTTCTATTTCTTTGATTCCATCTTCTTTTGTTGCTTTCTCCTCCTCATCATCATCACCATCATCATCATCATCATCACTTTTTTCACTTTCTTTTTCCTCCCCTCCTTCCTGAAAGTTCACAAAATTCTCCTCGAAGTCTTCCTCTCTACTTTGCTCTTTTTTATCAACAACCTCTTCACTCTCTGTCTCCTCACAAGAGCTTGGAGTAGTAGCAAGAAAAGTGAGGACAAGGCGACCATCTTGGCGTTGGGCACGGAAGTTATTCGGTGAAGGCATGGACACAGCTTCAAGGACTACTCGCCCGTTGTTGCGATGAGTCCTCATGCGAACAGATGTCCCGTCACATCCTGACAAAGAAGGAAGGGGCGGAGGGAATGATCGAGTCGGAGGCAACTTCTTACTGGCAGCAGAGTTGTACTTGACAACTCGAAATTCTTCCCCGTCAAATGCTTGTGCCACCGGTACTTTTTCTTTTTCTTCTTGTTGTTGTCGTGGAACCTCAGCTCGATCTTCTTCCTGTTCTTTGTCCAGTACTTCTATGTCACCAGTCTCCGAAGGACGGTACGATGAAAACCCTTCAGAGCCAGTCTCCGATCCGAGACTCTCAGTGCACACTTCAAGGCTCTTTACAGTCAAAGAGCTTGATTGTTTCTTCACAAGAGGATGAACATAAGGTGCTGCTGTATCAACCGCCTTGTTGGCCTCTTCATTGGCCTTTTGACATATAATTGAGCTCCACAGATCGAGTTGTCCCTGCTGCTTCTTCTCAGCCTCGGCTTTGCTCATCTTCTTCTTTTGATCTTCTTCATCAAGTGAGCTCCAAATAAGGAACTTCCCCTTCCTTTCTTGGTAACGATCTTCGTCTTCTGATGATGAAGAAGTGTTGTCCTGCGTATCGATGGAGGCGGAGAGTTCTTCAGAGGATGCAATCTTTTTCATGGGGAAGAAACCATGTTGAGCCAGCCATCTCTTGGAGGACATGTCCGCGGACAGTGTTCGTCGCAGGGAAGCTGCTTTGGTTCTTTCGGAGTCAGACGGGCCAAGAATCGTGACGATGCCCTGCTTCTCAGCGATGACCTTACTGGCTTCGTGCTCCATAATATTCTTCTTCATGGAATGAGAAGATGGTGAGCGAGTTAGGCTCTTGCTGAGAGAAGCAGACATATCTCCCAAAATCAGCTAACAAGTAGCTATAAGGGAAGAATGAGAGCTTTAATTAGCTGCAAAAAGAAACAAAACACAAACAACACAATCAGCAAAACAAGTTGCTGAACATTGCAACAAATTTCAAGTTACAAAGCGAATTATAATATATATATATATATATATGTTTGGTGGATATACATTAAAACATGCATGTGATAAAAGAAAATACAGAACTAGCTGAGCTGTGGAGCAGATGGGAATTCAAATTTACCTGATGACAGATTCAGAAGGCAACTAAAACAACAGAAGAAAGCATCCAACAGAGGTCTCTTCTGCTAACAGAGAGACCACTGATGGGCTGTGACTTTGCAGAGAATAATAATAGCAGAGAGAGAGAGGGGATTATGAAGGTGATGTTTGAGGAGTGGGTGTGGCTGATCTGATGGCAAAGCAGGGAAGGGGGAATGTGGGTATTTGTAGGGAGCCAAAAGGGCTTTAGAACCGTGTGCAGTGGGGCCCGCCTACGCCACCCATGAGAAAAGTCCCTTCCCCATTTAGTTTCCAGTTTTTCTCCCCTTATCAGAAAAGTGGATGGATAATACTTGAGAAAATTTAGAGTTTGGACCTCAAGAGGATGTTCTCAATTTGTTTCTTGCTCTCTGAGAGATAGTACAGTAATATAGTTTATACACTTGTTATAATATAATGGTCATATTACCATACTACAGTAGTGTACCGTACTATTCTACTTTCTCCTCTCCCTCATCAAAGATTACGTTTTATTAAGAAAATTGAGCTATGATGACATCTAGCTGTCACTCACCTCTCATCGTCGATACGTAAGCAGTTTAGATAATAAAAATATTCATATAAAATTTCTAATGAAATTCGTGGACATAATTTGAGAAGGATGCCACCCTCTCGTAGCCATAGCAAGGGTTGTCAGAAGAAACATTCATCAAATCTATTGCTTTGTTGAGGTTTTCTGAATTTTTAGTTGTAACTTTAATTGAATTTTTAGTGGAAAGTTAATTTTATGTCTTGCCGTCGCACTATTATGTGTCTAAAATTAAAGATATTTAGTTATATATTCATTCTTAGCACTACTCTACACCATTTAATTTCTATAAACAAATTTAGAAAAACCAAAAAATGATAACTTGCCCTATTGAATTTAATTTTGATTATTAAATTACTTTGATACCCTATTGAGTGTTTTGGGTACTTTTATGAGGTTTTGGGGTTTGGCTTGTTTTAAGAAATTGATAGTTTTGTAATTATAAAAAATTAAAAGTCTCTTTGTTGTGTTGTAAATGGGTTTTAGGTGTGTTTCTAAAGTCAAAATTCACCCTCTCCGAGGACTGAGAAGACTCACACACGTATTTCAGCTCACCCCTGACCACAATCAGAAGATTCACCAGCAGTGAGAATCGAACCCAAGATGAGCCGGCAGCATACCGAGCCTGAGGAACGCCTCAACCACTGGCCAACATGTTGTAGTTAAGTTATCCGAGTTTTTGTTTTTTTTCTTTCTAAAATGGGATTTTAGCCACAGTTACAACATGTGTGGCAATCGCAAATTTACTAATAAAAATAGGTTTTCCACTTTTTCTGAAAGTTAGAATGGCAAAATTTTGGCTTTTGTTAGTACTGACTACCGATTGGACAGTAGCTAATATTGAGGTTTTCTAACGGTAAGAGTGCCCAAATTCTCTCAATATGTACTCAATCACTCTGCCCAAGTCAGTTTTTTCTACAAAGTAAACACATAAGAAAAGAAGGCAATCAGCCCTGAGGCTCCTCTTTCGATGAGTATTTCCTTCAGTCCTAGCATTACATATCTCTACATATACTACTGAAAAGTTAGTCGTGCACTTTGATCCATGACAAAATATTTGCTCAGCATCTTTAAGCAGCCAATTAATTATAATAAACTAAACTCGTGCATGCATAATAACAATAATTAAAGACAGACAGACAGACCTCACGACAAGATTGTGAGTAAAGTTCCACCAGAGTCCCACTCAAAGGCGAACACCAAAAAAAGGCACTGCTAGCTACCATGCATTATAAGTAATATTACCAATTAGGAAATGCTAAAAACTATACTGATTGGACGAAAATGGCTTAAGGAAGAAGCAAGGGAATCACTTTCAGATAGCGCAACATGATTGGGCGGCCAGAAACCCTCCTGATCTCACAAGCTCATACAAAAGAGAAAAAGAAAGAATCTCATCATATATTATAAAATAATAACAAAGAATAATGTATGTGGAAACAATAAGAAGCCGTCACCATCTAGATGTTTGGACCCCTTTTGCATACGTAGCACCATTAATAAATAGCATTAGCAAAAAAAAACAAGACCTCTCTCTCTGTCTCTCTCTCTCTCTCTCTCGTTCTGTGTATACGTATATGGATGGAGAAGAGACCCATACGTCCTCTACTCATATATACTAAAAAGGCTGTGATGTTGATGAGTACAATTAAAGCATATATGGTATGGAAGGAACTAGAATTATAAAGTTAAAAGGACTAAAATGAAAAATATAAGTATATATAAGTATTCAAAAATTACTTATTAGACCTAAATATTTCTAATTTATTTTAAAGTCGAAAAACTAGAAGAGGGGGCAGGGGCGCCCGTGGCCAAGGCCACTCCTAGTCTAGGAGTGGCTCCTTCATAGACTTGCATTAGAATTATTGCAAATTATGACGTGGAAATTAGAAGGAATTTTCATATATCAAGACAGAGAGAGAGAGAGCCATAGAAAAATGAAGTATTATGCTTTGCCACAAACCGAGGAAGACAAAGAGGAACCATGGATGCGCTTTGTCTGCCTATAAAGCAATGCCACTCAAACCTACAACGCTTATCTGTGGACTCTATCTGGCCTTTTGGTTTTGGAATGGTTCGTGGGAATGGTCAACTTGCATCACTCCAACATAATAATAATTTCTTGATTGCTAATAAGGAGATAGCTAGAAAGTTATTGGTAATATAATTAGGTCCTGCCTTGCTTGTGTCTGTATATGTGTGTGGGGGTTCCTTTCCGTCAAAAGAAAGTTTATTATCGAATATATATATATATATATATAAATTCTTCTATCCGAATGTCCAGACGTTATAATTGTGCGAACGCTATGTATTTTCTATTACCCTTCCATGCTTTCCTCTCTTTTTACAATGGCATCTGTACGATAATAACGTGCGAACATTCGGATGAGAAAACAACTGTAAATATATATAGCTTATGTTAATGGATTTCTTAAATAACCTTATTTAAAAGACACCATTGTAGGACACAATCCGCATTGTATTTCACTAATCCAAATAGTCCATTTTGTATATATTCATTCAAAGATCATCTCTATAAAAAATTACTTAAATCCGATATTATTTGACCACTCAATCTACAATACTTATCCTTACATTGATATTTAGGTCCATTTCTTTGCAAGAACTTGAGTGGAATTTAGGTTGGTACGCTGTCTGCCAACCAATTTCTCCCTTTCCAAGGGGTGTGATGGAAAGTATATGTAGCATAGCTCCTTTTAAATTAATTTTAAAGGCACCGAAATTGAAACCGAGTGGCAAATATTTTGAGAGTAAAATAGAAGATTCAGTGCGCATTCTTTTCAGTACATATACAACATACACAAAGGACCAAAAATTATTGGAAACAAAAGTAACAAAACGACATTGAAGAAGTGGTCGTGACTTGTGATACTGGTTCTCCACGAGTATTTTCTACAAATAATATTTTTATAATTAAAGAAAATGAATGTTAAAATAGATAAGGTGAAAAGAATATGACACTTCGGTGATGGATATATATCAGGGTTTATTAGTTTCTCAATCAACATCTTTGGCCGTATCATTTTCTTATTACTGCTTATCCTAATTCTTCATTTATTTAAAACCCTTAAATAATGAGGAATAACTTTATTTTTTTAAAAGGGAAAAAACTTTGTCAGTTGATGACGGAGAAATTTGAACTTAGCTTAATTCACTGCAAAGTGAAAAGGTATAGTTCTTATCCGAAAAAAAAAAGTATAATTTTGAGCCAAATATATAATAATGGGCCTTACATATTCCACAATTTTTTTTTAATTATATGTAATAACATAAGAAAATTAATTATAAGTTGTGAATGGCGGTTTCTTGGTTTGAACAGCCACCAGATTATATTTTCGATTCTCTCCTTGGGGACTATAACTTGTAGTTTTTATGGATATGACCTTAAGGGGGGAAGGGAGACTATATCGGAGACAAGGTTCCTTTTCTGTTTGCGGTTGAGAAGGTAGGCTACTTCGGTAAACAGACCACCACTACGCTTCGTTTGGTGTAGAGTACTCGCCTAATCCTCTAGGACATAGTATAGTTTTTGTACTAGTTACTCCTTTTCCTCATTAATACAAACACTATCGTTGTTATGTCAAAAAAAAAATTATAATCTGAGCTATTAAGTCAACCGGTTATTTTGTCCACACAAAAAAAAAACCAAAAGTCAACCGGTTATTTAATTGGGTTAGTCGGCTGACGAGCTAATACAAAATTGGTTAAAAGTGAAGAATTCGTACATACTATGGAATGGTCGATTAAAAAATAGAGAGAACATTAATTAGAATAACAACTGTTAAAATTAAAAATTACAATTGATTAACCATTCGTACGTTGAGCACATTCCAACTGGATGGATCGATTCGTAATTGACTCGTGAACATAATATTAGGATAAACTACGGAATCGGAATTCTGCTTTCGGTTGTGATTATTATTAATTAATTATAATCTAAAACTTTTAGACTAAAAGAAATTATAAGTTCTTCCTCCTATTTTTCTTTTGGCAGCTGAAAAGTAGATATTTAATTTATGTTTTGTCAAGCTCGTTTGTGAGTGATTCTGGCCTCAAAATCATTAATGGACAAAAGCATCTCACCTGTGTTTCTCCATATAGGGCTCGTTTGGGAGTGATTCCAGATAGACCAATAATCACTTCTTTATATAATCATTTTAAGTATTTTAAAGTGACTTTACAGAAAAGTAATTTTTTATAGAAGTGATTATTGACCTATCCATAATCAGAATCATTACTCAAACGAACCCTAGTTGGTTTTAACATGACTAAATAATTTTACATTTGTCTTTTACAAGGATAACTACTGAATATAGACAAAAGAAATGATAATCGTATTAAAAAGTTGAGATTAATGTCATCACTTTCTTTTGTTAACTTTCTAGCAGCTCCTTGATTACTCTTTCGATATTCGTCTTCTTTTAGAAGCATTTAGGGTTTACTATTATGTTTTATATTAAAAAATAATTAAATTAGGTGGTAATAACCAATTTAATTTTCATCATTGATTATATATTTTATTTTTTTGAATACAAGCGATAGTCTAAACTATGAGGGAAGTGGGGGTTTCTCTCACACACACACACATTACTAAGGAGTGTCATGATGGTTCGAACCTGATAATAGTAGTCTTCAAATCAAAGCCCTTTTTCACTAGGCTAGAACCATGACATATGTATATTATATTTCTTGTACCATGTAATTTGGAATGATGTGGTATAACGAGGAGTAGAGAATTCTAACTCAAGGCTAACGTGAAATGGAATGCTGCAGTAGGAAATCGTACCACATGACTGGCTACATACATCACCTAGTTAAGACATGCCATATGTGATTAAGGCCATCATTAGTGTGATTATTATTCGTTAATTATTATTCGATCTTGTACGTCATCCTATTAAATTTATCTTTTTGTGTAGGCATAAAGGCATTGCGTTAGGATGCATCATTATAGCTAATTGACCATTGCAACTTTAATCAATTTTCTTTACATCCAAACTTTTAAAGGTAGTGCTTAATTAGTGTTTGACCTAAACTCTATACACAATTAACTATTGCGTTAGAGGTTTAGGGTGTTTGAATTTTGGTTTCAACGGCCACTAGAATGATATTAATTTGACAACATGGAGCACTTAAGTACCTCTTTATCAGTCGTCGTGATTCTCTTTCGGTTAAATTAGAGAAGAACTTTATAATTAATGTATTAACATCAATTAAGAAAAGTGAATGATGCGGTTTAAGAGCAAGCGCACTTGGTTTAAGCTTTAAAGAAGTCAGAGGCATTATGTGTTTGTGGTGGTACGTCATGCACCAAAAATATAAAATATTATGATATATATTTTTTAATATGAGATTAATCATATATTTTCTTTTATAAACCTTAAACCGTAAACTTTTTGTTATGTAGAATGCGAAAGCCTTCATGTCAGAAAATTTCAAAACAACTGGTATTTTCGTCCCACGTTGGATTTTTTTTAATTTATTTTTCATGAAGTCAACGTCCGATCTTATAAATGCGTGTTGTGTGGGCACAATGGCTTAACTAAAATGACACCCTACACTTTCATCCATCAAAAGAGTCCCCTTAATAGCTGTCTAATATTAATGAAAGGAATACAAGATATATACAAGAGATGAAGTACATTGCCCCACAAAGAGCTCTTGCAACCAATAGACTAAGATAGAAACAATAAATACAACCATTACAAGACAGTGAGCAAAATCAATTTCACATCTTGAAGACCCAGTTCACTAGGAAATTGAAGGATCCATAGAACCATTGCATTTAGTGTTGCAAGAAGATCATATGAGGTCCATGACACATGATCACAGGATCCCAAATAGCTCCATCCCTCAATACAGAAATCAGATGGAGAACCACCTCATCAACCCCAAAACTTCCAGCACAATACATCAGAGGCCAAAGAAAGATAAATCTAGACAAATCTGAAAAGATCTAACCGAAAAGGTTGGTAGGAAGACCCTAGAACAACTAGGGGTGAGACAAACTTTGCAAAACAGAAGGCAGCCAAAAGCCTAGCAAAAAATCGGCTGGGAAGATACAAATGGGATGGTTCCAAGGGAAAATTCCCTAAGGAATCGAAAGCGTGCCTCAGTCGCTGGTTTTTCTCTAGCAGAGGCAAAGGGTGGTTAAACATTTAAAATACCACAAAATGTACCCAGTTAATGAAAATTTTAAGAAATAAAAATAATATAATAAATTACCATTTTTGCATATTTTCATAATAATTTAAAAAAAGACCAATTAGTACATACGTGAGCATGTGCCAGGAGACTAATATATAAAAACAGAGGCAGATATGGTGAAACATTTAGGATATATACCACAAAATGTACCCAGTTGATGAAAATATTAAGAAATGGCGCCTGCGAGAGGCCCTTTTTTTATAAAAATTTATATTTATTTTAGAATTAAAAAAGATAATGGATAGTTGTGTTTCATAAAAATAGAATCCATTATCTGATTTTTCTTTTAATTTTAATTTTTTAATATGAAAAAGTGTGAATTTACCATATTATCCTCATTTAATTAATAATTTTAATTCTTAATGTTTGCATTAACCAATGAAATTTTCTGGTATTTTGAATGTTTCACCATTCTCTGTCTTTCGCTTTATATATATAGATGATAATATAGTAAATTACAAGTTTTTCATATTAAAAAAATTAAAATTAAAACAAAAAAACAAAATGAGAACATGGTCCTTATTTTCATCTAACACAACTAGAGTACTCATTTCTCTCTCTCAATTCTAAAATGAAAAATAAAAGATTTATAAAAAATAAAAAATAAAACCAATTGACAACACATATGAGCGAGTTAATTTAGAATAAAAAAGTATTGTGGTTTACAATCCATATGTAATCCCTAAATAAAGTATGGCGGGTGTGAATCCTCCCTCAAAACAAAAGGTAATTTCGTCCTTCTTGGCTTTCCTATTACAATTAATTTCTTTTTGAGCGATAAGGTTACCTTTACGTTTATCAGTTTTTTTATTTTGTTTTATTAAAGTTGATCAATTTTTCGTGTGTCCTTATTTTCTTGCGGTTGTTGTTATTATAATGTGTTGCATCACATTTGGTGGACCAATTAGAAAGACCAAAAAAAAAAAACCAAAAGAACAAAGAATATATAGTAACGAAAGAAGAACCTTCCCTTTGAGGGCCAACCTTCCATAGTCCAGATAGATTAAAAATACCGTTTTGTTATAAGTAGCATGCTAATCCTTTAGCATGTGGGAAACCTAGCTCCTCTTTTCTCAATTCCCCTTTTAAGATATCTATAACCAATGTGAACAAATTGATTATTTATTTAATCACCTGATGTTAACAAAAAGAAAGTAGAGATATTTCCATAAAAGATGACATTGCTAAGTGCTTTTACTAAAAGCAGAAAAACAAACTTTTAAGTGGCATTACCTAGTAGCAAGAATCATCCATCCACACTATCAGAGGTAGCTAGAAAGCTTTTCTTACCATGCCATCCTCCACGAATATGTATGAATTGTCAGACTCAAACATATTCATATAACATTTACGCAAGATAAATATTTAAGTGCCAAAAATAACGAAACATAATTTAATAGCCTCTATTTGGTTGTCAAGTTAGATAGAGCGGAATGTGTTTCTTACTCTGTATCCGAGTTCAAATATCTCTTCTCTTAATTTATGTTAGATTAACGTAGAATATTGTTTGTATCAAAAGCTTCTATTTGGTTGTAGAAATTAAAGACGCATTCTTCAACGCATATATAAGAATACTTCAAGTAGTTTCCATTGAGAGTGGATAACATGCTCTGCTGTCATATTAGAATGTAAGTATCTAATCGAAAACTAATGGATAATGATTGAAGATGTTCAAAAAAGGGCTAAGACCCTCTCGGTAAGTCCTCAAAAAGTCTTGTATGTCTTGGCTCCGGAATGAGGTAGCCTCCCTTCCTCTAAATTTTTTATTAAAAAAAAAAAAAAAGTCTCTTCAACTAAAAAAGCATTTGTAAGTGGCAGTGGCAGCTCTGTAGGAACACAATTGAACAAATGGCAATGGGACACGTCATATGCATAAAGAAACTTTTAGAGGTGGCGAGTAGTACTACTCGTGGTTCGCCAAATAAAAAAATGTCATAAAAAGGGGGACCAAGCGTTATGGAAAGAGTAGAGGCATATGGTTCTGTCTGTGATTCCCACTTCCGCCAAGTGAAAAAATAATGGATAATATTGGCCAATAATCCATATTGGTTATCTACTAAGAGAGCCTCTTCATTCTTTGTGGCCAACTTATTTTAAACCTATACCTTCTGCTTTCGTTCCCGTTTATAATTACGTAAGCATTTCTGAATAAGAGAAAATTTGTATATATATAATTTTTGTTGTATTTTGCTTTGTATTGATATTGAATTTCTGATGGTCAGTACACCATATCGTATTTGTTTATCTACTTTGGGACTGACCCATTTGGGTCATTTTCTTTGTTATCTATTGCTGTTTGGTTTTATACACATCCATGTTAAATGTTGTTTTCATTTTCTTTATTTGGTAGGGAAATGACTTTAATTTTCTTCACTTTCAGTTGGAAACTTGGAATCTCTGCCATAACAGTCAGCCACTGATAGAGGATATGACTCAATTATTTTGAGAATTATCCAGATACACGTATTGTTAGATTGTCTGACCAAGATGACTACGATATATGATAATGGTAATATATAAAATTATTAATAATTATTAATATTCTTATATGAAAGGCTGTATATATAGTACACACTGAAATTAAAAATAAGAAAAGCTTGAACCCTATAATATTGTTGACCGAGAGTAGTGGAGCAAAACGTATGAATTAATTGGGTAGTTTTGGTGAGTTGAGCAAACACCACCACACTTGGTGGCTAAATATATAAATTCTTCTGTGCGGATGTTTGTACGTTATTATTGTGCAGATGTTATGTATTTTTTATTACTCATTTATGCTTTCCTTATTGTTTACAATGTCATCCGCATAATAACAATATGTGGACATTCAAACGAGAGAATATATATATTCAGCAGAAAGGACGTCAGCAGAAGCAACACATTCCAGTCTTTTCCTTTACTTTCTAGCTGGATGATAAACTTCCTTGGAAAATAATTTATTTTGCCAGAAAAAAATAAGGAAAAAAGAAAAGACGGTGTGTGTGTGTGAGAGAGAGAGAGAGAGAGAGAGAGAGAGAGAGAGGGAAAGGTAGTAAAGGAGAAGATATTCGGCCCCAACAAAGTTTTGCTTTTTATGAAGCTTTATAACAAAGGCTTTGATATTCTCATCAGAAGATCTTCCCCCATTATTACATGGTCTATCTGGTGGCACGGAAACAAAGACTGAAAGACACACGAAATAAAGGAGGAAAGAGAGAGAAGAAAAAGGAAAAAAGAGCGGGAAAATGCCAGAATATGTTTGGAAGAATTCCCTCCCTCCTTTTCATTCATAATATTCTACGGTTTGGGGAGCCAATTTTGGCGAATGAGAGCGTGCCACTTGGCCAAATGAGTATGGGGGCGCGTCGCTAGCTAGGTTTTGTTTGGCTTGAGCTAGGGGCTTTGTTGTGGTGCGTGGTCCAAGCCCCTTAGCGGTGGGCGTGGGTTGCCTTTTTAATCATGGGAATGAGCCATCAACTACACCACTAGGGTATTGGTGGCCAGCCTAGCAGAATCTTGGTATATTCTGCCTTGTTTCTTTGTTTGGCCAGTTTACAAGTGTGCGTTTAGGCCACGATACGAATTTTCTCTTTTGGCTGTAATTTATATATTTTATGGATTAAAAAATATACATGTACATATAGCCTTTGGTGTTCATTACAAATTTGTTTTCAACAATCAAAATCGTTTATTATTCAAGTATTCAATCATATATTATTTTTAAAAAAAAATTAAACAAATCGGAAATCATTAAGGAGTCAAGTTGTGACCAACAAAATAAACGAACATGGTAGTTTCAGATTCAAATAGTTTTTGCAAAGATTATTTTTTAAGAAATATCTAAAAATTAGATAGTTCGGATCATTGGAATATAATGTGTAGTGAGCTCTACAAAGATGTCTTAAGCACTCTGTATCTATCATTTGTCTAGCTAAAGCTGTCTGCCCATTCCAAGAAAATGTTGGTGTATCAAATTCCAATTTCCCAATCCAGAAACTGACCTCCATCTTTCGCTTTCTTGTCGTGAGTCTACAATATTATCTCTTGCTATAGTTCGGTTTGAAGTGTTAAATATCTAGTTTTTACACGTAATTAAAAAGGTTCAAATGTTATTGTACTGAAAAAAAGGGACAGAGATATCAATAGAGGAATTTTATGCTATAGGATATTATGAAGCAAATGCGAATATTAGTAATACCATTACAACCACCTCTGTTGGTCTGATGATATTTCGTTTCTCACTTTACTAAAAAAACAATTTATTTGGTGATATTTCTTTCCACATTTTATTGAAAAAAAAAATTTCAAATTCAAATATCTCCTCTCATGAGCCGAAAAAAGAGCTAAATGCTAAATATAAAGTCATGTGACGAAGAGGTTTTTTGTTTTTTTTTTTCTTTCAAGCTGATGCAATGTTTAGAACGTCTCTTTAATAGCAAAACTAAAACTAATAAAAAAGTTTTAAATGATTTTTAGCTTTTTTCTTATAAATTTTTTCCATTCTCTTTCTCAGTTTTTTTTCTCCCTCATCTTTCTTTCCCCAATGTCTTTAATTTTTGAAGAGGACATGAAAATTCAAGAAATATCATACGGATGACATCCAACAAAGAAGATGTGGTTAGTTCTTATCGTTTACGCACGTATATATATTATTTTGGCTCAAAGTTATTTTTGGTCTCTGTAGTTTGGCACTTCAATCACTTTTGACACTGTAGTTTCAATTCCGTCAATTTTGATCCTGTAGTTTCATATTTGTAGCAATTCAATGATAAGCTAGTGTTCCTGTTAATTTCTTTGACGATGTAAGAGGCAATTTTGTCAACCCAAAATCCTTGAGCATAAAACCTCGTTAGAAACTCCCCCAATTTCATATTAGGGCTTGAAATTAGTTATTTGGGTTTAGGGTTCTTCAAAAATTAGGATTAGTGGTTGAATTTCGAACCCTAATATGAAATTAGGGAAGTTTCTAACGAGTTTTTATGCTCAAGGGTTTTGGGTTAATGAAATTGCCCCTTGCATCGTTAAAGAAATGAACAAGAATACTAACATGTCCTTGAATTGCTACAAATACAAAACTACAATGGCAAATTGACAGAATTGAAACTATAGGGCCAAAAGTGGTTGAAGTGCCAAACTACAGGGACCAAAAGTGACTTTTAGCCTATTATTTTTAACACAAACATAGTATATTTATACCCTAGGGATTGCAGTGCCCTTGGCCACTGTTGAACAAATAGTAACCTAAAAATTAAGCAACTATATGCACATTTTAACTCGCAAGTGCACAAGATCGGATAAATAGTATAGAAAGCAAACACGAGATCGTTCCCACGAGGATTGGATTAATTTGTGCTAAATGTTGAAAACAGCGTTTGATTAAAAATAGAATTGGATTGTGATTAAAACAATGAGAAAACTAGTTAGGGATTCGATGTTCACCACTAATCTTTTTCCTTAAGCAAACGACATGCACAATGCTACAAAACAGATTTTGGATGCTTATGTTTGTCAACCTAAAGGCATGATATCTACTCTTTAAGTTATTGATTTTCCTAAACAACAAGTTAGGCATGGGTATCTACTCTAACTCTTTTCATTCTTAAAGTGTTTAGTATATGGTATCTACTAAGTTGTACTTTAAGAATGCATAACACAATGGAAATCGACAAACACACAAATTTTAGAACATGGTATCTATTCTAGTTATTCATGATGATTAAATTCAAGAACTTATAACTAGTTCTTTTGTTACTTTCATAGGTACAAGACTCAGTCATCTAAATTTACCTATGTAACAAACTCAATACACAGCATGCATATGATGATCAAGCATAACATAACGTATGTAAAGAGTAAAATATAATCTGAAATTAATCAATAAGCATCACAAAAGTAGTTTATAGCAAAGACATATCGAAATCCTTAAAGAAACATGATTAGGGCTTCAATCGAGCCCTAACTAAAATATTTAGCTATCCATAATTTGAATGGATAGCAAGAACATACAAAACAGAAAATAAAAAGAGAAAGAAGAAGAAGATGGCTCTTTGATAAAGAAGACAACTCTTTGATGGTGTAAACAACTCTTTGATGGTGTAGACAACTCTTTGATGGTGTACAATGGAAATGTAATTTATGGAATGATATCCTCCTTTGAATGAGCTGAAACTCTCTATTTATAGACTTCAAATTCGTCCTCCCCCTTGACTGGTCTCTTAGCTGCCCATGTGTGGCAGCTCATGCTTTGTCTCCTATGTGTGGCAGCTCATGCTTTGCAGCTGCCACAAGCTTTGCCTCCATGTGTGGTTGCTTTAAGCACATGGATCAACAGCTGCCCATGCTTTGCCTCCATGTGTGGCTGCTTTAAGCACATGGCTCAACAGCTGCCCATGCTTTGCCTCCATGTGTGGCTGCTTTAAACACATGGTTTGTCTGTGAACCAGATTCAGTGTTTGACATGCTGAGGGCTCCAGACTTATCCAATTGGGCTGAAAATTGGATATGTTATAGTAGACATCCATTGGAACACATTCTATCAAGGGTGTTGCCTCATCTGACTTGTGCAAGTAGCTGAAATGAGGCCTGCAAGCTGACCCACGAAAACTGGACTGAGGCCTAGTTTTTTCTGTGAACCAGATTCGGTATTTGACATGCTGAGGGCTCCAAACTTATCCAATGGGGCTGCAATTTGGATATGTTATGTTAGACACCCACTGGAACAAATTTTATTAAGGGTGTCGCCTCATTTGACTTGTGTAAGTAGCTGAACTGAGGTCTGAAAGCTGACCCACGGAAATTGGACTAAGGCCCGAATGTTTGACCTTGAGCTACTAAATCATGTCTAACTTCCTCTAGAAGACTCCAAATCATGCACCGTAAAATGCTACGGAAACTAGACTTCCGTATCTTTCCAGTGATGTATGGCACATTATCTGGTTCTTTTTGAGCAAGTACAGGTTAATCTGTAAATATGACTGATCTGCAGACATAGTTTTTAAGCTAACTTGTCTTCAAAATACATGTAATGAGTCTCAACCTTATTATACTGAAATATACACAAAACTTATTAAAAGCACAAGTTTAACTCAAAAACATACCAAATCATAAGTTAGAATGGAACAAAAAGATAAGTAATTATGCACCGGTCAAATACCCCCAAACCTAGATTTTACTAGTCCTCGAGTAAAACAAACGGAAAACAAAGATAAAAACAAAACGAGAAATTTATTAGACCACTTTCGTAGGTAACTCGATTGCATTGAGCGCATGCAACAAGCCTTTAAACCTCTAGGCATCCCTAGTAGGAGGAGTTATGTCTCCTGAGGGTTTAACAGAAACGATACCTACAAACGCTTTACTGACTCTACAAAACAAAAGGTTAGAAAATTAATTTTGAAAACAACTAATAAAAATGAAAGAAAACTTTAGTCATACATCCAATACCATAGAGTTGCCAAGATAGATGATCAATAAGTGTGTACAGTGGAAGCTATAGGTCAAAGGCACACGGCTTCAAAGTAAACATACTCAAATCTTGAAGGAAGAACATGCTTCAACTCTAATTCTCACATATAGCACTCAATCACTCAGAACCTATGGTTTTATTCTCTCAAACAAGCATAATGAGTATATGAAATAGAAGCACAATATTTGGTTAGATCTCATGAAGGGAATCAAATACTAAGAATAGAGATACACACATACATACCAGCACCCATGAATACATCTTCAAAGATCAGCTAGGTCTTTCACAAGGTTGCAATGAAAGGCTAAGGGAAGTGGAAGAATTGGAAGGAACACAATTAACTTAAGAACATACCAAGGTTGCATTCTTCATTGATCTGCAAGGTATCATTGATTTAGAATGGTATGGCTGCAACTTCATAGCATCATCTGGCATAGACCTTATATTTCACATTTAGATCAAATCGAAACATTTCTCTTTTTTTTTTTTTTTTTTTGTGACTTGATCTACTTCTTCTTTAACTTTATTGCACAGATTCACACCAATTTACATTTAGGAATGTGGCAGCAACTTCCTTGCTTCAAACTTTATCTTGGCACACCTTGGTATATTTCTAAGCTTTATAGGGTATGGCTATAATAAGTTTAAATATCTCAGATTGAGATACAAAGTTAGGGGAATCATGAGGGTGATAGGAGAAAATGGCTTGAAGTGTTTGGCTACAAGAGGGCTGATGGAACACACAAATGGGTAGGGTGAAAAGAAAGCACAGAGAATTGTTATACACACATAGCAGCATCACTTCAATGAGTTCATTCATGAGTGAGAGCATGCACCTGATATCTGCAAAGAGAATCATCCTTAGTATTCAATCAAAATGGAACAATGAGATCATTTAGAGTGAATTGAAGAAAATAAGTAGAGATGAGGAATAGAAACACTTTAAACCCTCTCAAGAAAGCAATTAGGCTCGAAATAGCTCACTAGGGTAGTCTCCACTATTCTCCTTCAAGAATCTGAGCATGGTACTTTATCCACCAGAATTCTAAGAGCTACCGCTTTGGGGGGGGGGGGGGGAGTGTAAATATGTCTCATATGAAAATTCGAAATGGCTGCCCCATAGCATTGATTGTATGACATTCTTAAAAAAAATAGCGACACCGAACGAAAATTGGAAACACAAATCAAATGAACAAAAATTGAAAACACAAATCAAATGAACAAAAATTGAAAACACAAATCAAATGAACAAAAATTAAAAACCTCCCCCCCAGACCTGAATTAAACGTTGCCCCCAATGTGAAAGCATATAAGAAAACAGAAAACAGGGATTAAGGGTAACCTGGCTCTGCCCGGTTCATCCTTCAAACATAGCATTTCTCAAAATGCTATCGATGGCTGAGCTCACCCATGGCTCTTCTTCTGACTCACTTTCCGAAGGGTCTGATACAGAAGAATCATATTGGGCTCCATCTATTATCAACTCATCCATCTGCTCCACGAAGTTTCGGAGCCTTGTGGTCATGTACACTAATTGGAAGTGAAACTCGTTAAGCATACTTAAGTAAATGCCAAACTCGTCTTGAATGTTACCTGTACAATACATGTGACTGCTCAACACAACAGTTCTTGCCACAAACCTCCTATCTAGCAGATATTCCCTCCAAGTATCTAGACAACGTGCCAGCGCTGCAAGCTGCATCTCTTCCAATCCACAATTCAGATCCCAATTTGGAATCATGTCTTCAATTTCCTCTATCACTCTACCTCTATGAAACAGAAAGGCATCTATGGTAACTTCTGAGAGATCCATGGCAAACACAACCACGAGCACCTCAATCACCTCAAACACCTGTTGCATAATGGTGTCTTCTCCCAAAAGATCTTCTGGTGGGATAATTGGCAGTGAGTTCAACAAAACCATTGGGCTAGACACCTTCACCATGCTCAATTCGGACTCCTCCTCCTTGAGCTTTCCAACGACGGCATCCTGGAGTTTTTCCATTGACGAGCCCTACAATAAGCAACAATTTAGAGAAGGTTTGGTTCGGGAGGAAGAGGAAGTTGAGATGTTTAGGGTTTAGAGGGCGGCTAGATAAACATTTACATATAAAAGAAACATAAACTTCAAATAATAAGAAAAAGAAAGAGAGAATAAATAAATAAATAATAATAATAATAATAATAATAATAATAATAAATAATAATAATAATTTAATTTAAAAATACACGAATATACAAGTGACTTATGGATTACCAATTAAGAACCTCAGAAAACACAGCCAGGGGATCCGGGAAGTTTGGAGAGGTCACAATGGTCCTTCTTAAAAACCAAACTTCTTAGACACCGAAGGTGTCGCCTAAAGAACTCCTAGACACTGTATTAACAGAGGTGCTCATTGGAGTTACCATAAGTCAACTCATATGAAATTTTTTTTTTAATTTTATTGGGTAAAAAGAAATATAAACTTCAAATAATAAGAAAACAAATTAAAGGAAAGGATTAGAATGCTCCCCCTTGAAGCAATTAGGTCGAGCATAAATGTATTTGGATGTCACGACTTCTCCTACTACTCCACGCTTCTCATCATGTTTGGAGTTGCATTTTCTCTCCTTTTTTATTTATTTAGCTATCTAAATTGCTAAAACAAATACAAACAAAAACTTGAAAGAGAATTAAAAGGATTAGGACATAAAAACTAAAATGAAAAAGAGAAAGAAAAATAAATAAATAAATAAAGAAAATTAAACATTGGGTTTCCTCCCAATAAGCGCTTCGTTTATAGTCTTTAGCCAAACTATTGGACTCTCATGCAATGTACTGAACAGGTTGGAGAGTCATATCCTCCTCTTTATGCTCAAAGCTCATCTCAATATAAGGCTTTACTCTATTCCCATTCAGCATGAATGTCTGATTCTTCTCTTTGCTATGAACCTCCAAAGCCCCATGAGGGAAAACCTTTGTAACAACATAAGGACCATACCACCTAGACTTGAGCTTACCAGGGAAAAGTCTCAATTTTGAATTGTAGATCAACACCTTCTGTCCCACATGAAACTCCTTCCTAACTAGCTGCTTATCATGATACACCTTGGTCCGCTCCTTATACAACTTAGCATTCTCATATGCATCATACCTCAACTCTTCTAGCTCATTCAGCTGTAACTTCCTCTTGTCACCTGCTTGTTGCATATCAAAATTGAATTTTTTAATAGCCCAATATGCTCTATGCTCCAACTCCACTGGTAGGTGACATGCCTTTCCAAAGACTAAACGATATGGGGACATGCCAATTGGGCTTTTGTACGCAGTCCGATATGCCCACAAGGCATCATTCAAGCGTAGAGACCAATCCTTCCTTATAGTATTCACTGTCTTCTCTAGGATGCTTTTGATCTCTTTATTGCTTATCTCTACTGGACCACTGGTTTAAGGATGATATGGAGTGTCAACCTTATGTGTGATCCCATATTTCTTCATTAAGGAAGCAAAAACTTGGTTATTGAAATGGCTACCTCCATCACTAATTATCGCCCTTGGTGTCCCAAACCTAGTAAAGATGTTATCCTGCAAGAATTTCACAACAACTTTGTGATCATTAGTTTTTGAGGGGACAGCCTCGACCCATTTAGATACATAATCCACACTCACAAGAATATATAAATAACCAAAGGAGTTAGGAAATGGACCCATGAAGTCGATACCCCACACATCAAAGAGCTCCACCACTTGAATGTTTTGCAATGGCATTTGATTTCTAGAAGAGATATTCCCTGTCCGTTGGCATCTATCACAAGCCCTGCAAAACCAAAAAGCATCTTTAAACACATTAGGCCAATAGAACCCAGATTGTAATACCTTAAGTGATGTTCTCTTCGCTCCAAAGTGTCCTCCACATGCAAATTGATGACAATGTTGGAGAATGCTCATATGCTCCTCCTCTGAAACACACCTTCTGATAATTTTATCTGGATAAAATTTGAACAAGTAGGGCTCGTCCCAATAATAGTGCCTAGACATAGACACTAATCGTTTCCTTTCTTGGCTAGACATACCTGGAGGAAAAACCTTAGTAGTTATATAATTAACAATATCTGCATACCATGGAAGTTGTAAATCAATTGTACATAACTGCTCATCTGGAAAGTTTTCACTCAAGGAAAGCTTGTTTTCTTCCTCATCATGAAGTAACTTGGACAAGTGATCTGCAACCACCTTCTCACTACCCTTCTTGTCCTTAATCTCAAGATCAAATTCTTGCAGTAAGAGCACCCATCTAATCAACCTAGGCTTAGCATCTTTCTTACTAAACAAAAGTCTCAAAGCATCATGATCAGTAAAAACAATAACTTTGGAACCAATCAAGTAGGACCTAAACTTCTCTAAAGCAAATATAACAGCTAACAATTCTTTTTCAGTAGTAGAATAATTAAGCTGAGCATCATTTAAAGTTCTAGAAGCATAAAAAATAGCATGAGGTACCTTCTTAACTCTCTGACCCAGAACAGCTCCCAGAGCATAATCACTGGCATCACACATAAGCTCGAATGGGAGGTTCCAATCAGGTGCCATCATAATGGGTGCAGATGTGAGTAACTCTTTCAATGTATTAAAGGCTTTCATGCACCCTTCTGTCCACATAAACTCAACATCTTTAGACAATAATGCACAAAGAGGTCTAGAAATTTTAGAGAAATCTTTTATGAATCTTCTGTAAAACCCTGCATGCCCTAGAAAACTTCTCACACCCTTCACAGATGTAGGAGGAGGCAATTTTGATATGATGTCAATCTTTGCCTTGTCCACCTCAATACCCCTGCTAGAAATTACATGACCTAAAACAAGACCTTGTTGTACCATGAAATGGCACTTTTCCCAATTCAGCACTATGTTGCATTCCTCACATCTCTTTAGAACAAACTGCAAATGGTTAAGACAATTATCAAAGGTAGAACCAAAAACACTGAAATCATCCATAAATACCTCTATCAATCTCTCCACCATGTCTGAAAATACGCTCATCATGCACCTTTGGAATGTGGCAGGTGCATTACACAAACCGAATGACATCCTTCTGTATGCAAATGTGCCAAAAGGGCATGTGAATGTGGTCTTCTCCTGGTCTTCTGGTGCTATAGCAATCTGATTATAACCACTATAACCATCTAGAAAACAATAGTGACTATGACCTGCTAACCTTTCTAACATCTGATCAATAAAGGGAAGAGGAAAATGATCTTTCCTGGTTTCAGTATTAAGCTTTCTGTAATCAATGCAGACTCTCCAACCTGTGGTGAGCCTGGTAGGAACAAGCTCATTCTCTTCATTCTTTATTACCGTGATTCCACTCTTCTTAGGCACAACATGAACTGGGCTCACCTATTTGCTATCTGAGATGGGGTAGATAATGCCAACATCCAAGAGCTTAAGAACTTCTGTTCTCACTACTTCCTTCATGTGTGGGTTAAGCCATCTCTGAGCATCTCTGTTAGGCTTTGCATTATCTTCAAGGAGGATCCTATGCATGCACTTGGATGGACTTATGCCTTTGATATCGGCAATGGTCCACCCTAATGCAGTTTTGTACTCCCTAAGAACTCTCAATAGCTTCTCTTGCTCCACCAAACTCAAGTTTGCAGCAACTATCACTGGTAATGTCTGGTTCTCTCCCAAGTAAGCATACTTCAGTTGTTCAGGTAGTTGCTTCAATTCTAGATCTGGTGCCCTGACAATGGAAGGGACAAGAGTAGTATTAGTAGACACAAGAGTTTCAAAGCGAGGTACATACTTACTTGGATAAGGCATAGAAGCCTCAAGAGAATGCACAGCTTCATGGAGGTCTATCTCTGTAACATTACATCCACGTTCATAATTCAGCCTTGTGAGGCTGTGGGCTATGCATGCCTCCAATGGTTCAATGCTATGCACCTGAAACACTTGCTCCACAACACTTCCTACCACATCAATCTTGAAACAATCATGGTTCTCATGTGGTAATTTGATAGTGTCAGACAACATGAATTCTATCTTCTTACCATCAACTTTCATGCGTATAGTACCCTTTTTTACACTTATCTTTGTATCAGCAGTTATCATAAAGGGCCTACCAAGAATAATAGGTAATGAAGATGGCATAGGAGAATCTTCCATATCCAGAACAACAAAATCAACAGGCAAAATAAATTCATTTACCTGAACCAAAACATCCTCTAAAATACCTCTAGGTCTTCTGATGCTTCTATCTGCCAATTGCAATGTAATTGAGGTTGGTTTGAGCTCCCCCAACCTCAACTCATCATAAACTGTATAAGGCATCAAATTTATGCTTGCTCCTAAATCAAGCAAAGCACGTTCAAATAGACGGTCACCAACCCTGCAAGGAATTGTAAAACTACCTGGATCTTTTAGTTTAGGTGGTAATTTTCTCAATAAAACCGCACTTACCTCCTCAGTTAATGCAACTTTCTCATGTTCCTGAAACTGTCTTTTGTGTGTGCAACAATCCTTTAAAAACTTAGCATAAGAAGGAATTTGTTTAATTGCATCAAGTAAAGGAATGTTGATTTCTACTTTTCTCAAAGTTTCAAAAATATCAAGAAGATGTTTTTCTTTCTTTTGCTTAACTAACCTTTGAGGGAAGGGTGGAAATATCACCTTCTCCTTCTCACTTACCTTTGTGGCTGGAGAAGATTCAACATTTTCTTGTTCTTTCTTATCTGTCCCCACCTTGTTGTCAACTACCTTGCCACTTCTAAGAACTGTCACAGCCTTGAGCTGCTCCTGGCCCCCTGGATTAGGTATGGTTTGTGATGGAAACTCTCTTTTCTTCCTCTCACTCAACTCCTTTGCCAATTGCCCTACTTGTGCCTCCAATCTCTGAATAGCTTGGCTAGTTGTTGCTTCTAGTTTCTGAATGTTCTGACTAGTTAGAGCATTTGTCTGTTGCTGTGCAGTCAAGAACTGGAGTATGGCACCTTCAAGATTATTATTCTTCTTCTGGTCAGTATTTGGTTGTGCCACCTGTGATGAAGTATGATAATTACTTCCCTGTTGGAAGTTCTTCTGTTGCTCTTGTGGATTAAGCACATTTTGACTGTTGCTCCAAGAAAAATTGGGTGGTCTTTCCATCCTGGATTATATGTGTTCGAATATGGATTGTTCTTGGGATGATAGTTGTTTTGCCCCACATAATTAGCTTGCTCATGATCTGTAAAACAAGACATAGGACAAGTCTCAGTAGTATGATTAGAATGAGAACATATAGCACATACCTCGATTTTAGCAACTTGTTGAACTTGAGAGATGTTCTGAGCTGACATTGCTTTCACTAGTATATCTAACTTCTTCTCCATTGCTGCCATTTGACTCTGGACTCCATCATTTGTGCTAACTTCATATACACCTTTACCTTTCACTCCTTGTCTCCCTCTTGATGAGAATTGCTGAGAATTTTCACTTAGGGTCTCAAATAGCACAATGGCTTCATCACTACTCTTTTCCATAAGCACACCTCCACAACCTGAATCAACAAGACTTTTGTTAGTATCATTTAAACCTTCATAAAAAGCTTGTACCTGATCATCTTGAGATAGATTCTGGTGTGGACACTTGAGAATCAACTCCTTGAAATGCTCCCATGCCTCAAAGAAAAGATCTCCATCCTTCTGTTGGAAGGTTTGAATCTCCCTTTTAAGTTGTCTTGTCTTTTGGGCTGGGAAAAACTTCTTCAAAAATTTAGTGGCCAATTGTTCCCAAGTAGTAATGGAACCTGCAGCCAGAGAATTCAACCACAACTTAGCATTATCTTTTAAGGAGAAAGGAAAAAGAATTAACCTGATTCCATCTGTTGTCAAGCTTTGTATGTTTTGAGTCTTGCAGAGATCAAAGAAATCCCTAATGTGCAAGTATGGATCTTCAGAAGGTGTGCCTCTATAGTGTGGCACCATGTTAAGCAATTGAGGTGATAAATTGAAGCTGCCTTGCACATTTGGTTGGTAGGCAATGCATGATGGTTGATTAAGGTTTTGAGGGACAAAAGAGTCCTTCATTGGCCTTCGAACCTGTTCATCCCCCATTTCGTTCACAGTTTCTAATCGTTTTGCCCTCTCAGCTTGCTTACGAAGACGTGTAAGAGTTCGTTCAATCTCAGGATTGTAGACAACAACACCTAAATTTTGGGATCGACGACCTTGCATAAACAAAATTCAACCTGTAAAAGAAAACAAATAAAAAACAAAATTCAGCACAAACTAGTTACACAATCAGGGGCAGCGGCGCCAAAAACTTGTTGAACAAATAGTAACCTAAAAATTAAGCAACTATATGCACGTTTTAACTCGCAAGTGCACAAGATCGGATAAATAGTATAGAAAGCAAACACGAGATCGTTCCCACGAGGATTGGATTAATTTGTGCTAAATATTGAAAACAGCGTTTGATTAAAAATAGAATTGGATTGTGGTTAAAACAATGAGAAAACTGGTTAGGGATTCGATGTTCACCACTAATCTTTTTCCTTAAGCAAACGACATGCACAATGCTACAAAACAGATTTTGGATGCTTATGTTTATCAACCTAAAGGCATGATATCTACTCTTTAAGTTATTGATTTCCCTAAACAACAAGTTAGACATGGGTATCTACTCTAACTCTTTTCATTCTTAAAGTGTTTAGCATGGTATCTACTAAGTTGTACTTTAAGAATGCATAACACAATGGAAATCGACAAACACACAAATTCTAGAACATGGTATCTATTCTAGTTATTCATGATGATTAAATTCAAGAACTTATAACTAGTTCTTTTGTTACTTTCATAGGTACAAGACTCGGTCATCTAAATTTACCTATGTAACAAACTCAATACACAGCATGCATATGATGATCAAGCATAACATAACGCATGTAAAGAGTAAAATATAATATGAAATTAATCAATAAGCATCACAAAAGTAGTTTATAGCAAAGACATATCGAAACCCTTAAAGAAACATGATTAGAGCTTCAATCGAGCCCTAACTAAAATATTTAGCTATCCATAATTTGAATGGATAGCAAGAACATACAAAACAGAAAATAAAAAGAGAAAGAAGAAGAAGATGGCTCTTTGATAAAGAAGACAACTCTTTGATGGTGTAAACAACTCTTTGATGGTAGACAACTCTGTGATGATGTAGACAACTCTTTGATGGTGTACAATGGAAATGTAATTTATGGAATGATATCCTCCTTTGAATGAGCTGAAACTCTCTATTTATAGACTTCAAATTCGTCCTCCCCCTTGGCTGGTCTCTTAGCTGCCCATGTTTGGCAGCTCATACTTTGTCTCCCATGTGCTTTGTCTCCCATGTGTGGCAGCTCATGCTTTGCAGCTGCCACAAGCTTTGCCTCCATGTGTGGTTGCTTTAAGCACATGGATCAACAACTGCCCATGCTTTGCCTCCATATGTGGCTGCTTTAAGCACATGGCTCAACAGTTGCCCATGCTTTGCCTCCATGTGTGGCTGCTTTAAACACATGGTTTGTCTGTGAACCAGATTCAGTGTTTCACATGCTGAGGGCTCCAGACTTATCCAATTGGGCTGAAAATTGGATATGTTATAGTAGACATCCATTGGAACACATTCTATCAAGGGTGTTGCCTCATCTGACTTGTGCAAGTAGCTGAAATGAGGCCTGCAAGCTGACCCACGAAAACTGGACTGAGGCCTGGTTTTTCTGTGAACTAGGTTCGGTATTTGACATGCTGAGGGCTCCAACCTTATCCAATGGGGCTGCAATTTGGATATGTTATATTAGACACCCATTAGAACAAATTCTATTAAGGGTATCACCTCATTTGACTTGTGTAAGTAGCTGAACTGAGGCCTGAAACTGACCCACAGAAACTGGACTGAGGCCCGAATGTTTGACCTTGAGCTACTAAATCATGTCTAACTTCCTCTAGAAGACTCCAAATCATGCACCGTAAAATGCTACGGAAACTAGACTTCCGTATCTTTCCAGTGATGTATGGCACATTATCTGGTTATTTTTGAGCAAGTACAGGTTAATCCGTAAATATGACTGATCTGCAGACATAGTTTTTAAGCTAACTTGTCTTCAAAATGCATGTAATGAGTCTCAACCTTATTATACTGAAATATACACAAAACTTTATTAAAAACACAAGTTTAACTCAAAAACATACCAAATCATAAGTTAGAATGGTACAAAAAGATATGTAATTATGCACCGATCAGCCACCCCACCCTTTCTTCAACATTACATATGAAGAGAAAAAATAATAATGTAGAACCAAAATATTTCACAATATTAAGCTAGTGCCACCCTCCCTCTCTTTTAAGATGAGAAAGCTACTTAGCAAACGAGGTCTAGTTCATTGGAAAATGACTTTAACTTGCAGACCATTAGTCAAAGGTTTGAATTTGCATGATGTAGTGTGTGTATTTAAAAAAAACAAAAAGTAGATAAGAAATTTACTAATTAGAATTGAGTTTCAAATTTTGGCACGCCCAATCTGAAAATCTTAACTCTGCCCGTGACTATACCTCCACATACAAATGCAAATTCATAAATATATATATATATATATATATATTCAAAAAGCTTTACCTAATCAAAATATCAATTAAGAATGAAAAAATAATTTCTTATAATTCCTACAACTAAGGAATAGCATTGAAATCATTGATAACATTATCTTCAAGTGATTGCTATGAAATAAGTTTCTTTCTTTTAGGCGGTTCATTCGCATCATATTTTGCACCTCAAATTCTCAATAGTAAGGCACTGTGCATGATTCTTGAGATCTTAGATAAGGCAAACATATATATGAATGAAAAGTTTTACATGCAGGACATGTCCAATCGATTACACGAGACAGTAATAACGCAATCATGATTTATGTAGATGTAGGATTCGATTACAACTGGTTTATTATGTGAATATTTTCACTTATTATTCTTGGTGGATCAACTTACATATGTCTACCACACGCACGAATGGCAATCAAGAGGTGGACGACACCCGACATTAAGAATGGATACCATTGCAAAGTTTTAGGACACGTGATACAAAAATATATATATATACACACACATATGCTTCTTGAATTAGGTCATTTCACAAACCCCGAAAATAAAAGTATTTATTAACTCATCATCCACCATTGATTTCATGGCTAAAATGATGCAGACACAGCCAAATGCTGTGGCCAAGCAAGCTATGTTAAAGCCACATTGGGGCGGTGGACCATGACGTACGTACCATTATTTGTACGGACAAATCTTGGAAAAATCTTATACCACTATATATCAATAGGATTGGACTCAACAAAAAAGTTTGAGCCATAAAATATTATATAGTGAAAAGAGAAATGGGGTTAGTTGGTGATGGAAAATCCAACATTGTTATTGTGATACAACTAATCTTTGGAATCTTACTCGATAAGCCATGACCTAAAATCAGACAAGAAGCCAAGAGACCGGGAAAAAGTTTGAAGTGGTGGGAACATATAGAGGAGGGGAGGCAATAACTTAGAGCAAAGAAAATGGGATGCTGCGGTCAAATCCCTGTCCACCCTCCCACCCTAAAATTTGTGGACATAATTAATTGTTGGTTTGATTATGTGATCAGTGATTTGGATAAGACAGCACTACCACGAACTTGGTAGTGAGGTTATGACTTTCCATTATGAGTATGTCTGTTGCATTTTATGTGCACATGCTCCCTTCTTAGGGTCCTTAATTGCTATAGCTAGGGCTTTTTAGATAGAGAGTGATGGAGCAACAAGCCAAAAAAACAAAAAAAAATGACAAAAGAAGAAGAGCTTGTGAAGTGTACATTGTTCTTAAAGTTTTTTAGTTGCCATAGTCTATGAATTTAGACTCTATTTTGATTCTTGAATTCGTAAAATGGCTATTGTAGTATTTAAACTCCACTTCCTTTAGCAAAACTGCGTTACTTTTTCTGTCAAATTTAGGAGTAAAAAAGCATTTTTAACATTCTTTCTAATTGGCACAACCATATTTTACTTTTATCTTCCTTCTTTTTCTTGCCTTTTCAATTGATCTGGTAAATATTAAAGAGATTAGGTTGGGGGGGCATACCTGGGTGGCGAATTGGTAGGGGAAATATCTTGTGAGGCTAGGTAGGGAACATCTCGTGGTGTAACTCGGATGACCTTGGATGTTTGATGGGTTTAAATTAAGAAACTCAAAAGAAGGCAATTGAATTTTGTTCTTTGTTCTTGTGGTAGTGGCGGAAATGATGGATTTGGGTACAAAGTAGTGGTGGGAATTGTGGCCAGTGTGAGTGACTGGATTTCAAGTTACAATTTACCCCTAAATTTAGCAGGAAAATTCAACAAAATCTGACGGCAGGACCAACATTGCTAATAAAAGTGAAGTTGAGGGACTATAGAAACTATTTTGCAAATTCGAGGACCAAAATGCAAATCGGATCTAAGTTTAGAGACTATGGCAATTAAAAAGCCTTTTTTTATTTATTTATAATTATGGTTGATTTTTAGGTGGAGAATGTAAGAATAAGTGCATCTAATCAGAAAATACGAGAATAGAGAAAAAATTCTCAAATTTTATTAATTAATCAACTAACCATCAAACGACAAGGGGCTTGTAGTTCAAGAGGTCCTAGGTTTTATTCACCCTTCCCCCAATATCACCTTGTATGAAAGAAAGAAAAAAAAAACCCTAACCATTAAACACTTAACAACAATTACACCAAACACCAAACACCTTACACCTTAGGCAACATAATGAAAATAAAAAAAAGAGCCATAATTCATAAAATAACCCTAATAATTGAGGTTAATTTTTTTGTTTGAAGAAATTTTTGTATTTATGGTATGAGGAGTTTTATGACGATAATTAATAGAAGGGGTTTGTTTTTAAATAATTTGAAACCCTAGGGGGTGCTAGAGTGTTTATGAAACTTCAAGGATTTTGTGAAAACACTAAAAATCTTAGGTGGTGTTAGTGTAAATAGTTCAAAATATAATATTAATCAAGTTAATCAAGTCGTCCCTTGTTTGGCATAGCTTTGCTTTGCTTCATTTGTCTTTATGAATTTGTTGGACTTGTTCAACCTTGATGCTTTAGGAACTTGGGTATGATCCTTGTATAGTGAGGGTTCTTTGGTAGAAATCACCATCATAGGTTTTGTGATGACCAAGTTGATGGCGGTTGATCCATTTCCATTTGGATGAAGGAATCACAAATTACATAGAATTCTAAAATGACGAAATTAGATTTCCGTCATTTTAATTTATGGCAATTGAAAATTTCAGTGTTTGGATTTATGTATGTCGAATTTTGTAAATAACAAAAAATTCAGATTTTCAATGTTTGGATAGCTCATGTAAATTGTAAATGACAGAAATTAAGGGTAAATTACTCAAATGGCCCTCAAACTTATACCTGATTTACAATTTGGCGCCTCAACTAAATTATTCGTTCAAATGGTCCATCAACTCTATATTATTTGCTCTAGTGGTCCTATCGTCTAATTTTCTGTTAGATTTAACCTAATTTTAGGGTAAATAATGACCAATTTGCCCTTATATTTAACGGAAATATGGACAGAATGTAACGGTAGGACTAATATAGCGAATAATATAGAGTTGATGGACCATTTGAATGAATAATTTAATTGAGAGACCAAAATGTAAATTGAGTATAAGTTTGAGGACCATTTGAGTAATTTACCCAATAAATTAAATATTTCGATATCTTGGTCTTTCTTCCGCCGACATTGTTACAGAAATGTGAGTTCCATCAAGTGCCCAAAGGCAATTATAAACAAGAAATATAAAACAACATAAGTACGAAACTTAAAATAACTAGTTGAAAAATAAAATAAAAATCTTATTTTTTATTTTCTAGTTATATAAGTACCTCAAACCACTGCCATTTGCTTCTTTCGGAACTCCCAATAGTACTTGGCTAGAATTTTACATATTGTTCACTAATTCTCATCATTGCATATGAGACTCTGTTAAATTGCCGACTAATTGTTTCAATTGAACGGTAATAGTCAAAACCAATGACTTTGCATTTCAAGTTGTGAGCAATTATTTTTTATAATATTGCTACAGATTCTTCAATTGAAATATTTCTTTTGCTAATTCGAAATTGATCAATACAATCAACTTATTTTTCATTGTACATACAGTTCAAATAAGATCAAATTTCTTCATCCCAATCATGTGAAGGCTCTTTAACATGAAAATTATCATAATAGCATTGTACTAGCATAACCATAAAAGAGATCATTGTACAAACAATAATTGTGAAATGAATTTTGGAGCAGTTTGTTTTTTAAAAAATGAAAAGTTTGGCGTTGTTTTTTATGTAAGTTTTGGCACACTGGAAAATATGAATTCCCGCACTATAGAAATTGAGCAATGAAGCCTATTTTGGTGGAAATTAAACTTGGGAATTTGATGCCTCAATTTCCACGATTTTTCCCGCGCTTCATTTAATAAATTCCACGCTTAAGTTGCCAAACAAGGGAATTGTCAATTTCACCTTTTAAATTCCGAGTTATTTTCCCTCATCGAAACGGAGGGTTAGTGTTGGAGTTGGAATAACCAAGTTGATTAGGATTCAGCCAATCATGACTCAAGTTCTTGCAAAGGCTTGAATAGCCATGGAAGCCTCGACTGGTTTGCAAACTTTAGCCTTAGTGGCATTTGTTGTAGCAGCTTCAAAAGCTTCTATTAGGATAACTGTAACAGCTTTCTCAATTTTTGTGGGTTGGGCACTAATGACCTCTACGGTTGCCTTGCTAGCCATGACTCCAAAAGTAGGCTTTGGAACATTGCATGCTATCAAGGTGTGATCGAAAATAAGAGATACATGAAAGCCAACACTTCTCGCATGTTCAGCCTTAAATGAGGCCATTGGGAGCTCTTGGAAGTATATCGTAACTTGTGGTGCCTTATATATATATATATATTATATATATATATATATATATATATATAGCAATGAGGCAATCACAAAACAAATAAGATTAGACACTTTATGAATGCAGATGAAAAGGATACTGGATCTCATTGAGCGTGCCAAAAATTTTGTATTTTAAGGAAAAATGTGAGTCTCCTAACATAATATCACCACTACTATTTAACTATAATGGGGTTTTATTATTTTAAGTTTGACCCATTCGAGATGAATTGTCTCTTAATTGCAATCCCTTGTTACAAGTGAACACCCTTTGATTCTACCATTAAGAAAGCATAAAGAATGTGTTTGGTTATGCGGTTGTTCTTAAGTCGAATCATAGGTTGCCTACGTATTCCTTTATGGAATCAAGCCACTCGTAGTTCTAAGAATTGCAATGAGTGAATAACTTGTTGAAAAGAAAGTTTCAATTGGATTTGATTTGTTTGGAAAGTGTTTGAGTGAATTTGGGTGGAGAAACTAGAGATTCAATTTGGAATTGTATTTGGGGCAAATTTGGTTAATTAGGATAAACGAGAGATTCTGTTTGGAATTGATTTGATTTCAATTGCATCTAGATTGAGCCTAAACTGCCAATGTACCCTTTGAAAGGATCAAAATGACGTCGTAGTTTCAAAAAATTTAATGGGTAAGTATGACCCACTAATTTAAAACTTGTGTCTTTGAGACATTTGATAGCATTTAGAGTCATTCAAAGAATTTTGGAACGCATTTGAGATGGATTTGATTTCCTTGAAATTCACAGAGGTAGATCATCCACAAGAAAATTTGAATAGCTTTGTACCATTTGTTTTTATTGCCAGTCTTATGTAAATTAATGGGCATTTTTGTTGGAAAATTATGAAAAAGTATGAAGGCAATTATTATTTTTTTTAAAAAAAGGAGAACTGTGAGCCAAAACATGAATTGGATTTGCTTTCTATAAGACTAATTTGTTGTTCTTCCTTTGTGAAAAAAAGTGTTTAAAACAAATTTTCCAGGATACTATGGACTCAAACTCACGTGATATTATTCTCAAGATTTGCACAACACAAGACTAATCTGAATTTTTAAAGACAAGAAGGAAGAAGAAGAAGTTAATTTCTGATTGTTGAGTTGCAGTATTTATAGAATTCTAAAAGGTACTTGTTGAAACATTACAACTATGCGATTCAAATGAAGAGTTTATTTATGGGCATACATGGGTTCTTGCTTTGATGAGATCTTTCACGAAAAACAAAGAGATAATTCGCCCTGCAATCACACGGTTTGCTACTTCTTATCTTACTCTTCAAAGCATCTATAAGCAAAAGCAACCTCTTCAGGCAATGTTTTCTTCTAGAGAATGGCACAATGGACCATTTGTCCAACATAATGAAGGTATTAGGGCTCACTCAACTATACTATATGATGTTAATTTTTGGTCCCGTGTTGCTTTCTGCATCAAAAGTGTTATTCCATTAGTATCGGTTTTAAGAGAAGTTGATTCAGAGGAGAGACGTGCTATGGGATTTATTTATGAGTTAATGGATGTTGCAAAAGAGAAGATTGCTTTTAATTGTGGAAAAGTTGAAAGAAAGTATAAACCAATTTGGAGAAAAATAGATGAAAGATGGGGCCCACAACTCCATCAACCTTTACATGCTGCTGGTTATTATTTGAACCCTCAACTGCATTATGAAGAAACCTTTTCTAATGCTAATGAAGTGAGGAAGGGATTGGAAGATTGCATGACTAGGATGTTGTCTTTTGAGGATCGTATGGCTGCTGATATCCAGTTGGACTTGTATGATGAGGCAAAAGGAGAGTTTGGAAGTCGTCTTGCTGTGAATTCAAGGAAACTACGAACTCCAGGTTATAATCTTTACTTTTTCATTTTCATTCGAGTATAATGAACACTTGAAATAAATGTTAAACTTAATTAGATGGATTTGTTTTGTCTTTTTTAGCAAATTGGTGGAAGCGTTTTGGAAGGGACACACCTGAGTTGACAAAGTTTGCTATTCGGGTCCTTAGCCTTACTTGTAGTGCATCTGGGTGTGAGAGGAATTGGAGCACATTTGAGCAGGTAAAGTTCTTTTGTTAATTTATTGTTCAAATTTTGATGCTTCTAAATCTAATTTTGTATGTTTATTTTTATTTTAGATTCATACAAAGAAAAGAAATAGACTTGAACATCAAAAGCTCAATGCTCTAGTATATGTGAAGTATAATACGGCACTAAGAGAGAGAAGTATTAGAAGGAGGTCAAAGATTGATCCAATATTGGTGAATGAAATTGAGTCCGATGATGAATGGATAGCTGAGGTTGAAGAACCAATTCTACCAACTGATCTTATTTGGCTTAATTCTCAAGAATTATATGATGTTGATGTCATCAGAAATATGCCCACTGAACCTTATGAAACTGATCTACATACTCGAGTGCCTATTTCTGTGGAGCCTATTGGTGATCCTAGGACTCAAGAGCAAGGGAATATTCATGTTAGGACTCAAGAGCCTATTGTTCATTCTAGGAACTCAAGATCCTATTATTGATGATGATCTTATTCTTGACGATGATGTTCTTCTTTCCTCGTTAGCTTCAAAAAAGAGAAAAGAAGGTGAAACCTCAAGTAAGTATGGAAAGTAAATCATGGAGTGAAAGTTACAATTAGTGTTTAATTCATTACCACTAAATTTTTATAATTTTAATTCATTGTTCATATGTACAGGTAAGAGGAAAGTCAAAAGCAAGTCCATAAGAGCTATGCTTATGGATGAAGATGATGAGATAGATAAAGATCCTTCAACATTTGATAGTGGGAAATATCCTTTTCATATTGATACAGTTGATCAATATGACAGTGATGCTAGTTTGAATGATATTAGTGTTGAGGAGTGGGATGAGTGAATTATGTTTTTGTTTTGATGTTCAATAAATATTTTATGTTTTGGGATTGATTATTATGTTTTGAATGACAATTAGTACTTATATTTGATTATATTTAAAAGATTGTTATAGTTGAATAAGAATTAGTTGTACAATTTAATCGTATTGTATTATTCATAAATTTTTCTTATTAAAATAACTTAATGTTCAAAAGGCTTACGCCTCAATGCCTCAAGGCTTACGCCTCGCATAGCGCTACTAAAAACGCCTCGCCCATACGCCTCGCCTTTGAAAACATTGGTATATACAACCACCTTTTCGAATTATTCCATGAAGCCCTTTTAACAAAAGGAAAATTTTGCAGTTATGTTTTTTCAGAAAGAAAAATTGCTACTCGTAGTCACACCCTTTCATAATAAATTGCCATATATTTAAAATTTCTCCAACAATCCTCCCGAAATTTCAAAGGTATACTTCTTTCTTTCACACTTCAAAATAAGGCCTATGAGGTGTTTTTAAACTTGAACCTCTAGTTAGCCCTAATGTATCAAAGTTTCGTCAGGTACTATGGCAGTCGCAACTTTGAACCAATGACCTTGTTTGACTAGCCGGATACACCGAACATATTTATTTTGGATTTCTCTAATAATTCTTAAATCATCGCTTTTATGGCCATGCACATATCCTGTTTCATAAGGAATCCTAGATAAAGGTCTTATTCTCTTTTGGAAACGGCCAAACCTCCTTACTTATAGGTAAGTCTATCTAGGATGTCATTGTCTTTACATTCCTGCATTATGTTACATAGAAATGAAGAGTACAAACTCAACCTCCATATTAGACATGTGTCCTTCTTTTGCTAGAATTAATATATAACACATATGAATGGAACTCTATCATTTTTCGCAATCCAACATAACCACTTATTCGACTTGTTCCCATCGAGATGATTGTTATTTCATAGACCTTAGTCCCATCCCTTTTGATGTTTTATAAACCATCTCACATGTGAGTCCTTTCATCAAAGGATGCGCTAAATTCTCTATTGATTTAACATATGTTACACTAATTACTCAATCACGAATGAGTTGTTTTATATAATTGTGTCTAATACCGATATGCCTTGTGACAGGACTTGCTCCGAGTTCCTCGAAATTCATGATGAGCCTTATGGTTCTTTCGATATCAAACCGATGCCAGGCCCACTTACTAACAACATCCTCTTCTCCAAAAACAAGGAAAAAAAGGGTCGTGACTTTCTACCAATGCCGGTAGAGTCTCCCATAAAAAACGGTCTTTTCCCAAAATTCAACCTATCAAAACACAGTAAAAAGTTCCCAATTGGTAGCATGCACAATACAAAGGCACACAATTTACAGAATAGGCCTCCAGCTGTACATCCAACTGTAACATGGGCAATAATAGAGCAATCCTAAGGAAATTCAGTTTACAACCAGAAACAAACGCTCAACGGAAATAAAAACAACTAAAGGTTGCCCTCGAGAAGTTCTAGGCTCGAAAGTACAAATCTTGGCTCAGCTGCTAGGCTCAAATCAAGCTACTGCTTCAGGGGCGCAAACAGAAAAATTATAAGTGGACAAAGCAAGTTTCAACATAGTTATAATCAACGTACTAACCCCACCGTTTTAGAAAAAGATGCCAAAACATGCATTCAAAACCGATATATAAATATATAGTTGATGCAAAGATGATGGACTCGAGCAAGCCGAATTGGTGGATGATAGTCTTTTCTATAAATTCTATCACCTTGACCTGGGTGACCCTTTTGAGTGGGACGGCCTCCACCCATTTTGTGAAAAAAAACGGTGGCCACCAAGATGTACTTGTGGCCCTTTGATCACTACTACAAAAAAGCAAAAAGACGACGGTAAATCACCGTCGTGTATTCGATTTTTCAATGGTCGTGGAATCCACCGTCATCTTTTCCCTAACAAATCACGACGGCTTTTCACCGTCGTTGTTTATCAATAAAGACGACGGTTTTTAAACAAAATCGTCGTTGTTTAGAGGTGAAGATCGTTCATTATAGGAGGAAATACGATTTTTTTTTTAAAGAAACCGTCGTGTATTGTTTGTAAAGATGACGATTTTTTAATAAAACCGTCGTGTATTGTATGTAAAGATGACGATTTTATTATAAAAACCGTCCTGGATTATTATAAAGACGACGGTTTTTAAAAAAACCGTCGTCTTTATATAAAATAGACGACCCTTTTCTAAAAGAAGGTCATCTTTACCTATAATAGACGACACTTTTTTATAAAAACCGTCGTTAATTATCTGTAAAGACCATGATTTATTATAAAAACCGTCGTCTAATAAGTTTCCAAACTGCTACATTTTAGTTCTTTTTGATTTCCTATGATGCTATACAACGATTTTAACTAGAAAACCAACCATAATGCTTTATTAATGAATATATACACAAATAGTTTTTTTCATAAAACTTGAAGATTCAATAGTTATTACATAGTTAACAAATCTTTATTCTACAACAAACATAATTCCAAACAAGAGCGAAGTACTCCTAATCCAAGCATTCCTCATCCAAACATACAAATGATGCACAACTGAAGTCTCCTCCATCATCCCTGTAAATAAATCAAAATGACAAAGAGAGAAAAAAAGCTAAGATTATAAACATAAAAAATTAGGTGGTAGAGAAATTTTACCATTGGTCCATATTTCCATAGAAAACTTGTAAAATGAGCATAAAAAAGACCATCGAGAACCTGCAAAAGGAACCAGAAATATAAAAAAATATGTAAACAAATCAGACAAATCAAGAGAGACAAAATCTGAAATTAGGGGGACAAAGAACATACCAGAAACGCAAAGAGACTAATCCAGAATTCACTAGCAAGATATAGAAGGGTATTTTAGAGAGTTTCATGGGGGTGTTTTAGAGAGTGCAGGAGGAGGGAGAGATAAGGGTTTCAGAGAGGGGGGAAAATCTGAAATTTTTTCGAGCGCGAATTCACTTAAGTAGCCTTTTTTTAGCGTGTTTTAAAAGACGACGCTTGTTAATGAGAGATAATGTTTTCAAATATGGATGAAAATTTGAAAATTTATCGAGCGGGAAATCACTTAAGCGGCCATTTTAGCGTGTTTTAAAAGACGACGCTTTTTTAAAAAAAACCGTCGTCTTCACTTCATAAAAACAGTGGAAGCAGAAGGGACGTAGCGGGAATTTGTAATTTTGTCGTCCGAGCTCTAATTGAGGTCCATGATACCTTTCTGAAAAGGGAATGAAGCCAGGAATCAGACTCAGTGCTTTGCACTGACATATGGTGGTTTTTGGCCATTTGAGGTCGTTTAGCCTTCCAAAAACGCATTTAAAGAGTTGAAATAATAGACGACGGTTTTTTAAAAAAAGCGTCGTCTATTATAGGTAAAGACGACGCTTTTTTTAAATGCATTTTTGGAAGGCTAAACGACCTCAAATGGCCAAAAACCACCATACATCAATGCAAAGCATTGAGTCTGATTCTTGGCTTCATTCCCTTTTCAAAAAGGTATCATGGACCTCAATCAGAGCTCGGACGACAAAATTGCAAATTCCCGCTACGTCCCTTCTGCTTCCACTGTTTTTATGAAGTAAAGACAACGGTTTTTTTTTTAAAAGGTCGTCTATTATATGTAATTATGACGATTTAAATTAAAGGTACGACGTATAAAGTGAATAAATACGACGTTAAATTTTATAATACGTCGTTAAATTAAAAACCCAACATGGTATTCTTTAAAGATAACATCGTAGAACTATAGGATAATGACGTCGATATATTTATCTTTGACGTCGTTGTACATTAATTTAATACGGCGATACTTTGTATTTTACCGCCGTGGATTTATTTATAATTATATGGCGTCTTATACGAAAACATGGTCGTGTTATTTTCTGAGTAAATACGGTGGTTTTTTTTTGAAATCGTCGTCTTTACTTTCTACGTCGGTCGATTCATAACTTCTGCCGTTCTTTGTTAGCTTTGATTTTACACTGCGGAAATCCTGTTTCAAATAGACGTCGGTTGTTTAATTAGGTACGTCGTTGTTTTTGAACAGCCATTTGAATCTCCATTTTTTAGGTGTCTAAGGTGGTATTACACGGTGGTTTTTTTAGAACCATCGTCTTTTGAAAAACCACGACGGTTTTTACTTAGACCGTCGTTTTTTCCTGGTCGTCTTTTGCACTTTTTGTAGTAGTGGATGACTTTGGGTAGATTTGGCCAATTACATCCATTGCCCAACCTTTGAAAGGCCAAACAAAGTTTCTCCACTGGGGAATACTTCCTTTCAGTGGCCATCAGAATTCAGCTTAGGTAGTACATCGCTTGCTCTTTCTTCTCACCTGGTGTTGGACTAAAAGACTTCCAATGGAATTCTCTGCGGCCAAAATATATAATTTCAAGGGGCAGCCTCGCCTTTGCGGGATGTGTACCGAAGGCTTGGCAAATTATTCTTTGATAGAATTGAATGCCTTTTGGTGAACTTCCTCCCACCGAAATTTTTCTTCGTCCTTGAGTTTTAGCAAAGATAGGAAAGACCCAGCTTTCCTAGCGGAGTTAACTATGCATCTCTGGAGGAAATTAATTTGGCCCAACAAAATTTGCAATCCTTTTTTGTTTTTTGGAGGGCCATCAATGGTAACCCTGGCCTTATTTTTGTCATTTTCAATTCCCCTTTGTGGTGCACCAAGAATCCCATGAAATTCCAGACAGAAACCCCGAAGTCATGACTTACAAATTTGACCAAATAAATTTGGCTTTCAAAAGCTTTACAATTTCTTCCTTGACATGAAACTCTACTTCCGCTGACATTCGATGAGGCGGCTGCTTAAAGGACTTGAAACCTTCCACCGTTGGTAGGTAATGCTCAACGAAGTCACAACTCAATCCAGGCATCTTGGTGTAAACACAAGCGAAGCAATCCTTGAACTCTATTAAAAGCTCTTCCATCTTGACCCGAAGTTTTGGCACCATTAGACCACTGATGTAGATTGACCGATGGTTGTCTTCTGTCCCCAAGTTGATCTCTAACAGAGGATCTTGGACTTTAGCCTTTGAATCATCCATCTCGCTTGGCGCCAACTCTACCTCCTCGATTTTGAGTGCATCATCTTTCGAACCTTCATGAAGAAATTCCACCAAGTTAGCGGTGGACCTATGCTCGGCCTCTCTTTCAGCCCAAAAACTGTATACTCGTCTCAAAGTGTCTTCCACCACGACCTTCTTCTCCTCCTCTATAGTTGTATCACTCATCGAGATAGAAAAAATCTGCCATCGTGAGGTGTTTTCCGTTTGCTTAGGCATCATGTGCCCTCAAGTCTATCAACTTTTGGGCTGAGACTCCCGTAGGTCGGCCGTTCCTATCTGACCTCGTAAAATAAAGAGGCCCAATGTCATCCTCATAAAACTTTGCCTTTACCGCATTGGCAGAAGCCATGGAGGGCCGTGCATTGGCCTGAACAGTCTCTACACTTCCATACTCGTGCCAAAATTTCAAAAATTGATGAAGTGAAGAGGGCACACACATACTTCCATGGATCCAATCCCCGCCTAATAAAGCATTGAAAACTGTCATCATAATCTTTTGCCCCACTCTAACTTCAAGTGGGATAATTCCCTTTGAAGTTGTGGTGTCTCCTACAAACCCACTAACCGTTGTCTCGGTCGGAATCAGTTCATATGAACCTTTCTTCAATTTCCTCATGATTGAGGCTGGAAGGATGTTGACCGTAGCTCCCGTATCTACAAGGACCTTGCTCATCAAAACTCCATCAAAATGAGAGCCCACATATAAGGGTTTAAGGTGGGAGAAAATTTTCTTGATGGGCCTCTCATAGCACACCTTCTCTGGCAATTTCTCCTCTGCTTTGGGCACCAGGGTACATGGTTGGGCATTCCCTTCCTTTGGAATTTCTTGGGCCATCTCAATTTCTTTGCCCTCTTTCATTTGGACCATGGACTCAACCTTGTTGAAAACATCTCCGTCCATATAATTGGGTTGATCAAGTCGAGCTTCGAAAAATAGTAGGAGTGTAACCACTATGGCGTTCACCTCGTCAAAGTCTCCAAACTTCACTTTGGCATTTCCCACCTTCAATTCGTTCTCAAATTTGGCCATCTCTTCTTTACGTTCATTTTTTTTTTTGTAACAAAGAGGGCTAAGCCCAGATGTTTGTGCCTAATAAATCACGGCCGTGAGAAGGGGCTTTTTCTCGGCCGTGACATCTATTCACCAAGTGAAACAGCCGCGTTTTTTCGAAGTACCTTACGCCCCTAGAAACGCAAGGCAAATACAAAGGCAAGGTTTTCTCGGCCTCTCAACCATAACCTCATAGGCCGAGGCCGAGGACCATGCAAGGCATGACCGAGGATATTGTGGTCAGAAAGCCACATGACTTCTGGGCCCCACGTCCCATTTAATGAAGTAGTGCCTCTGTCCGTCACTGCAAATCCACTAGGGCATGAAGCATTTAATGCATGAGGGCAGAAGGGAGGTGATTGAAGTCAGGATTTGGTAATCAGAGTGGTTAGGTACAAACATTCTCTCAAAGGTTCTTATAACTGGCAGTCTCTATTGAAAGTTGGCTCAAATGTAGAAGAATTGGAGTTGCCCATGTGAGTCAATGTTAGTTGCCCATGTGAGTAAATGTTGGCTAGCTATCTTTGTCAAAAATGGTTGGATTGTAAGGTAGCCATCCATTGTTGAGTTTGGTAGCCAACATATGAATAGTTGAAAGCATGCATTCACACCTAGCCAACATATGAATAGTTGAAAGCTTGCATTCACACCCTTTGCATCTTTGGCTATAAATTGGAAGCAAATGGTTTCATTTGATGCAATCCTAATCAAGGATCCCACCAAGTGTTGAGTAGAAGAGAGAAATAGCAAGAAAGGCATTTTGCCAAAGAGAGAATTTCTCTAGTTGTTCTTTGCTTTGTATCATTGTTTTCTCTTCCTATTGTGAGTGTGTGAGGTTGGGTGTATTTGGGTCTTTGGGAAATTGAGTGGTAAACACTATTGTATTGTTCCCATTGATTATAGTGGAATACTCCATCGTCTCCAAACTGGATGTAGGCAATTGCCGAACCAGTATAAATCTTGGTGTTGTTGTTCTTGTTGATTATTTGGTTCAATTTGTTCTCCTGCCAGTTGTTGTTTATTTTTCACTCGCAATTGGTTGACGCTTCCGCACAACAAGTGGTATCAGAGCTCCAGTTTTCGACTGGGGTTTCGTAGGAGTGAAAAATTCTGCTGGTGCTACAGTGACGGTGAATAGTGCTGTGAACAGTGCTCGTGAATAGTGCCAGGCAGATTTGATGGCCGGAGAAAAAGTTGAAATTTTGAAGGAGAAGGAGTCGACATCGTCATCGTCGGCACCGACATCCAATAGACATCCAATTGCCACTACAAGGTTAGAGGTTGATAAATTTAATGGCTCTAATAATTTTGGTATGTGACAATGTGAAGTTATGGATGTGTTGTATCAACAAGAGTTGGATATGGTTCTGGAGGATAAACCAGAAGATATTGATGACAAGCAGTGGACGCGAATTAATCTCCATGCTTGTGCCACTATTCGATCTTTCCTTGATAAGGAGTTGAAATACCCGTATATGAAGGAAACTTCTGCAAAGAAGTTATGGAGGAAATTGGAGGAGAAGTATATGACCAAGAGCGCAGAAAATCGGCTCTTCTTGAAGAAACGACTCTTCCGATTTCAATATCGTTCAGGTATTTCTATGCATGAACACCTCAATGATTATAATAAAATACTTGCTGATTTAGCAAACCTTGATGTGATAATTCCTGACGAGGATAAGGCACTATGTTTGTTAAATTCATTGCCCGATGATTATGATCATTTGACAACTACTTTATTGTATGGAAAATCCGAGGTGAAACTGGATGAGGTGTCTGCGGCTTTGGTGAATCATGAGTGTCGAAAGAAGGAACAGATGACTCAATATTCACAAACCGAGGCACTTGTTGCAAGGGGACGAACAGTGGATAGAAAATATGAGGAGTGGGGAAAATCTCGTTCAAAGTCACGAGGGAAGTTTCCTGCTAAAGATGAATGTGCCTTTTGTCGCCAAAAGGGTCATTGGAAGAATGACTACCCCAAATTGAAGAACAAAGAGAAGGAGAAAGCGGGTTCTGAAGCAAATGTTGCAAAATCTGGAGGTGAGGATTTCGAGTTTGCTTTGGCTAGTTCATTGGCTAATTGTCACTCCAATGAGTGGATTTTGGATTCAGGTTGCACCTATCATATGTGTCCTATTCGGGAATGGTTTTCTAGCTTCGAGGAGCTGGATGGTGGAGTTGTTTTGATGGGCAATAACAATGCCTGCAAAACACAAGGGATAGGCAAAATCTGTTTGAAGATGCATGATGGAACAGTCAGAGAATTGAGTGATGTTCGGTATGTTCCAGATATGAAGAAGAATCTCATCTCATTGGGCGCTTTGGAATCCAAGGGTCTCAAGATCACCATGGACGGTGGAGTTCTTAAAGCTGTGCACGGGGCATTGGTGGTGATGAAAGGTACAAGACGAAATAACTTGTATTTCTTGCAGGGGAGTACAGTTATTGGTGGAGCAGCTGTCACCAAAGCTGCTGACGCAAATAGCACAGACACCAGAAGGTTATGGCATATGCGTCTTGGGCATGCTAGTGAAAAAGCGTTGCAAGGATTGGTGAAGCAAGGCTTATTGAAAGGTGCAAAAGCATGCAAATTGGAATTCTGTGAACACTTTGTGCTAGGTAAGCAAACTAGAGTGAAATTTGGCATTACCATTCACCACACTGAGGGCACTCTAGATTATGTTCACATTGATGTTTGGGGACCTTCCAAGAATGCACCTTGGGGAGGTAACCATTATTTGGTCTCCGTTATTGTTGACTTCTCTAAAAGAATATGGGTGTACACCATGAAGCGTAAAGATGAAGTCTTGAAGATATTCCTGAAGTGTAAAATGATGATTGAAACGCAAAGCATCAAGACTCTCAGATCAGACAATGGTGGTGAATATAGGTCTGATCCTTTCTTGAAAGTTGGTCAAGATGAGGGCATTGTGAGGCACTTCACGGTTAGGGAGACACTGCAACAGAATGAGGTGGCGGAGCGCATGAACTGTACTTTGCTTGAGAAAGTTCGATGTATGTTGTCTAATGCTGGATTAGGCAAGGCGTTTTGTGCTGAGGCGATTAGTTATGAAAGCCATCTCATTAATCGGTTGCTTGCTGCTGCGAATGAGGGCAAAACGCCCATGGAAGTATGGTCTGGTAAACCTTGTACTGATTACAAGTATTTTCACATATTTGGTTGTGCTGCTTACTACTATGTCAGGAAAAGCAAGTTAGATCCAAGAGCAAAGAAAGCTCTATTTATGGGATTTAGCACGGGCCTGAAGAAATACCGACTCTGGTGTCCAGATGAGAAGAAATTTGTTGTAAGCAGATATGTGACTTTTGATGAGGCTGCTATGGTAAATCAGAACAAGCATGAAGGTGAAATTGAAGCGACCAAGACCATGAGTAGTTCAAAGCAGGTGGAGTTACTAAAGACTCCAGTTGTTCCAGTAAGGTCTGATATTACAGACAATAGTCCTACAGTTGATTCTGATGATGAGGACGACGATGATGAAAAGGAGGCACCTACCCAAGAGCCTCCACAGCAACAAGATTCTATTGCAATCAGAAGATCGAGAAGGGAGATTCGAAAGCCTGCTCGGTTTATTGATATTGTGGCATATGCACTTCCCGTTGTTGAAGATAATATTCCATCCGCCTGCAAAGAAGCTGTCAGAAGTTTAGAGAGCGTGGAGTGGAAGAAATCTATGGATGAGGAGATGAAGTCTCTTCATAAAATTGAGACTTGGAAGCTGGTTCAGTTACCAAATGGGAAGAAAGCAAGTGATTGCAAATGGGCTTATGCCAAGATGTTGGAATCTTTGGGAAAAGACAATGTAAGATTGAAAGCCAAGTTGGTAGCTAAAAGCTATGCTCAGAAGGGAGGCATTGACTACAATGAGGTATTTTCTCCTGTAGTAAAACATTCCTCTATTTGTATTTTGTTGGCTTTGGTTGCGCAGTTTGACCTTGAGTTGGCTCAAAGCTTCAGCTGCATATTTGTATATCATTGACCCATTTTTCTCCGCCTACCCAGAGGAGGTGGCGAAAGTGTGGGTTACGCAACCTAGAAATGGCCCAACTTACTTCTAAGACTTTACATGGGCAAATGTTTGGGAGAGTTTCAATCCATTTAAAGGTTGGCCAAAGGGGACCTCCATCAAAACTGATCCCGCCGCAACTAAAGAAGCCCCCATTAAAGAATGCATCGTCCGCCGCCGGGAAATCCGACCATTAAAGCTCGGCAGAAGATAAATTTGATTGGTATCATTAGTTCAAAAAATTGAAGGATCATTGGAAGAAGATCTGAATATATGACACATTGCTCCTATGTGCAGGAAACACATTTCCTTGCCACTGATCTCTGGTCATCATGGCACTATATTTTTAGTCTTCATCCACCAATTGCATGAGGCTCTGCTTCAGGATGATGACACCCAACTTGCTAGACTTGGTAGCTATTGTTGGCCTTCACCCTCAAAGAGATTATTTCTCAGCCGCCAACCTTTCGAATGCCAAGGTGGGCTTGGATTTTCACAAGTCGAATAAGACTTTCGGGAGTTGGGTGAAGACTTATCTTGGCCATGTTGGAGAGTCCATTGACCCCCTCCCTTCCACCGATGGTGTATCCTACATTAAGCATGTGGTTTTCCTTGTAATGTGGTTGTGCAAGTTCTTAGCGTGCCTAAGATCCGGCGGGATTACTAAAGAATTTCAAGTCCTGGAGGAAGTACTTGTGGATGACCATCAAATGGCCATGGGCCCTATCTTTCTGGCCTATCTTTATAGAGGTCTCTCCGAGGTAACTGATAAACCCATGGGCCCTATCTTTCTGGCCTATCTTTATAAAGTTTGGACCTTCCCTCAACTCGCTCTATCGAGGCACTCCGAAGCGGCCCGACCTTTCAAGTGATCTTTCTCTTCTTTAATGTTTTTTTGAAGTTTTCTATTTGTTAGAAAACTTATATCCTCCTTTTTTAGGCGGATATGGTGGAGTCTACTGCCATCACGGTCGACCATGCAATCGTCCCTAGCAGTACGCCTTCCACTATTCCCACCGATGGAAGTGCAACACTCGAGCTTATCCTTGTGTTGACCTCGAGAGCTCTCGCCTTGGTGGTCGATACTATTTTGCCCGAACATCAACTTGAGGTAAACCTTGATGTTTTCATACTTATTTCATATGTATGGACAATTATTATAACTTTTTGCCTTTTTGCCAGGTTGAAGAGTCTTCATTTCTTGTTCCTGCCGAGATTATCATGAATCCATCAGCGAAGGATGGAAGAATCTTAGCCATGGTTCCTCATGAATGATCCTCTCCACAATTCCCTGATCATATATGAAAAAGGAAATATATACGTATACATATATATATATATATATATGCATGCAATTTACTTTCCTTGCTTGAAAAAGTATAATGCCCATTTTTTCTTGCAGCCCTCCGGTGACATTTTCGACTTCCTTGATCAGTGCGATGCATCTATATCTTCAATGGAGGCTTCCACTCGCCTTGCTACTTCTTCTACCACGTATGGGGCCCTACCAGATTCCTGGGCTGAGGCCCTACTTCAGTCATACAGAGATGGAGACCTCATGTCCTTGGAAGGTAAGGATGAGTGAGACAAACTCAAGGCCACCATTGAGACTTTGGTGAGCTCTGGCTTTTTCCCAAATCCACGGTCGGCGACTGTGATCACCTATCTCTTTGGTCAGGTGAAGAAGTTTGCCCCCCGACACCATTCTCTTCAGGATGAGCAAAGGATAGGCCACGACCTGGAGCAGTGGATTACCTAATGTAGTACAACCATGAGGAAGGAGATCATGCTTGCCAAATGAAACAGGAGGCTGCGGATATTGATGAGCAGGTGAGACAACTTCGTGAGAGAAAGGCCGCCATCATTGCCAATAGGCCTCTCGAGGCTCAACTTCGAAAAGATGCAGTAGCGATGGGAGTAAGAGGAAGAGAGTCTACCTTGTCCATCAGAGATAGCGCAATGGAGAGCTTTAGGATTGCCCTCCGCACCATTTTTCCCGACGCTTAGGTTCAACTTGGCCATTGGTTGGCCTATTTTGTACTTAGCTAGTTTCTTTTTATTTGATCACCACATGTGATAGAACTAGCTTAGTTATTATTTCTTGAACCTTTGGTGGATGTTTAGGCCATTACTTGGACCCATTTTGTAGTAAACTTTTGCCCGCCTATATATATGATATCTTTTGGAAGAGGTCTTTTTATGATACCCATTCTTTCAATAAAAATCATTATTTCACTACGAAATATTTCCTTGCAGCGGGCTATCTCTCCGCCATTTCCCAAACCGTTGGGTAATGTTTTTTCAAAAATTGACCATTGATCAAAGAGTCATGGACCCAACCATTTTGGTCACTTAACTTGTAAGCCCTCTTCCCCAAGACTTGGTGGATGAGAAATGAGCCTTCCCAAGTTAGAGACCACTTGCTAAATTTTGGATCCTTTGATCCCATCAGAAGAATGGTTTTCCATACCAAATCTCCAATCCCAAAACTCTTGGCCTTGGTCCTCTTGTCGTATGCTCGAGCCACTACCTCTTTTTAAGCCTTTAATTTATCTACAGTGCCCAACCTGACCTCGTCGAGGTCATCTAACTCTTGTGCCATGGCTTGATCATATTTATTCTTACTCCATTTGGCATGATGGACTACCTTTAGAGATTTGGCTGAAATGTCAAGTGGTAGGACGTCATCGTGGCTGTAGGTGAGGGAAAATGGCATTGTTCGCATGGCAGACCTCTTCAAGGTTCTACACGCCCATAGAGAGTTGGAGAGAAGAAAGTGCCATTCCTTGGGATTATTATTGATCATTTTTTTTTTCGAAAATCCATTTTATCACCTTATTACTGATCGGTGCATAATTACATATCTTTTTATACCCTTCTAACTTATGATTTGATTATGTTTTTGAGTTAAACTTGTGCTTTTAATAAAGTTTGTGTATGTTTCAGTGTAATAAGGTTGAGACTCATTACATGCATTTTGAAGACAAATTAGCTCAAAACAGTGTCTGCAGATCATTCAATTTCACGGATTAACCTGTACTTGCTCAAGAAGAACCAGATAATAAGCCATACATCATTGGAAAGATACGGAAGTCTAGTTTCCGTAGCATTTTACGGTTCATGATTCTGAGTCTTCTAAAGGAAGTTATACATGATTTAGTAGATCAATGTCAAAATTCGGTAGCATCTGCGTTACTGGGCCACAAATGACATTTGAAGGTCTTCCCAATTTTTCCTTGAGTTGGGCTGCATATGCTTGGAAAGATAAGACAAAGGGCTTGAAGATCCATATTTTTCCAGAATTTTATGAATGTATTAACAAGCCCAAAACGAACCCAAAAGAAGAGTGCAATGCATTGTCATGCATGACATATGCATGATGAAATGCACTATCTAGTGGGAATTGTTGGTGAAGTGCACTATGTTGTGGGAAGGTTAGGTGAAGCATATTCAAGTCTTATAATTGAAGTGGGAGCTGCAACACTAAGTTTAAAGAAAGAAAAATTGTTTTCAAATGTAATGGTGTGTTAGGTGAAGTTGATGAAGTGAGTGGAAAGCAATATTTAATTTAGATTTTCAACTTCCTTAGGCCTATAAATAGTGAGGTTTCCCAAGCTTGTAAACACACCCCAAGGGGGGGAGCTCTCAAACATTTCTCTAGAGCTCCCCTCCCTTATCTCCCTCAAATTCTCTTAGTTTTCCTTTCTAGTTCTCAATTGTTGTAATAAATTCCTTTTGCTAAGTTTTTCTAAGTTCTTCTTAATTTTCCATTGTAATGTAAATTCTTTTCTTTAGCAATTCAAGTTTGAGTAGTTTCCAAGTTTCAATTATGGTTTTTGTTCTTATTCATTATGCTTATAAGTTAATATGCTAGTTTGAATGATTGATCACCATTAAGGCTTGCATGTTAGCTATCTTGGTTTGAATTAAAAGTAGACACCATGCTTTAATTCGAATTGAACTATGAATAGGAAGAGTATGTATAGACATTCGACAACAGGGATTAGATACATGCTTGGTCGTTTAAAATGTTCTTCTATGCTTAATGGGTTCCTAATGCTTAATTTAGGTTAGACAACAAATGATCAAGTTAGGGAATTAGGAACACAAGGTTAGGACCAGACACCATGGCTTAATCATACTTTAGCTAGAATCAATCCGTTAATCTAAATTGAACTTGGGAACTTATTCGCTTGAGTTAATTTCTTTTCCTTCTTTCTTATCTTATTCATTTCCTTTCTTTTTCATTTCTGTTTCGTACAAGGAATTGAATTAAATCAATCTATCATCAATCCTCGTGGGATCGACCTCGCACTTACATATGCTAAACTACCAACGGCTCGTGCACTTGCGAGTATCACAAGTTGAGGATGCAGCTGAATCTATTTTGGTGCAGCTGAATCGACGCAACAATTACTAGACTTGTCCATTCGATTAGGGATTGTACGGGGTGAATTGAACCATCCTAATTCCCTAATTCCTTGAAGCGGCTTGAATGACTTCATCCATAAAAGTCGTCCCTCGATTGGTCATGATAGACTCGGGCAGGCCAAAACAGTGGATGATATTCTTCTTGATAAATTCTATCACCTCGGCCTAGATGATCTTCTTGAGTGGGATGGCCTTCACCCCTTTTGTGAAAAAATCAGTGGCTACCAAGAGATGTACTTATGGCCCTTGGATGACTTTAGGTGGATTTGGCCAATCACATCTATTGCCCAACCTTTGAAAGGCCAAGCCTTGACAATAGGGTTCATTTGTTCGGCCGGAAGGTGTTGGATCAACCCGTGCTTTTGACAATCTTTGCAATCTTTAGCATAGTCAATGCAATCTTTGAGGATGGTCGGCCAATAATAACCATGCCTCCTTAAAAGCCACCTCATCTTGATGCCAGCTTGATGGGCATCGTATATCCCTTCGTGGACATTGGTCATTGCCACAAGTTGTTCCTTTTTGCCCAACATTTCATGAGCAAGTTGTCGGAACTTATGCGGAACAATACTTCATCCTTTATCACATAATATTGGGCCCTCTGCCGAACTTGTTGGCTATGTGACCCATTTGGAGTTTTCAAATATTGTACGATGTCAAGCCTCCAATCCTTCGGTACTACGGTTAACACCATAACTTTTGTCCGGGTCCCTTTTTCAAAGACGGAGGAGAGAGATCATTTCTTTACTTTAAAAAGCTCCTCAGAGTGCCCCTTGGAGATTTGCACTCCGAATGCTAATTAGGCTATAACGTTGGCTTGAGAGTTAAGCTCCCTTGGTAGGTGGGTGAGTCTCGCCTCATCAAAATCCTCCATCAACCGGTAGGTGGGTGAGTCTTTACTTTTAGGACCAACATTGAGTCTCCCATAACCGACACACTATTTACCCCAAGCTCTTTCAAAATTTCCAACCTGATGATTAATGCCTCATATTCGGCATGATTGTTGGTACAATCAAAGTCTAATTGTAACAAAAACGAGTTCGGAATCCTTGGGGTGATTCATAATGATACCGGCCCCGCCCATGTTAGATGTTCGAGACCTGTCACAATAAAGGCGCCATGGAAATAAACTCAATGTGCTGACCTCGAGGAAATCCATCTCTTTTATTTCAACACAAGGGTGGGCGACCAAGAAATCAGCCAAAGCTTGCCCCTTGACGGCTTGTTGGGGCATGTATCGGAAAGTGAACTTCGTCAATGCCATCGTTCATTTTCCTATCCACCCTCTAATGATCGGCCGAGTGAGCATGTATTTTATCAAATCAGTATTGACGATTATATGCACCATGAAGAGCAACATGTAATGCCTCAACTTGGTTACGATAAAGTATAAGGCTAAGCAAAGTTTCTCCACCAGCGGGTATTTTCTCTCGGTGGCCGTTAGAATTTGGGTGAGGTAATATACCGCTTGCTCTTTCTTCTCATCATTGTCTTGGGCTAACAAACTTTCGATGGAGTTCTATGCGGCCGAAATATACAATTTCAATGGTCGGCCCCACCTTGGTAGAATGAGCACCGAAGGCTTGGCTAAATACTCTTTAATGGGGTCGAATGCCCTTTGGTAAGTCTCCTCCCACCGAAATTCTTCTTCATCCTTGAGTTTTAGCAAAGATGACAATGACTCAACTTTTCTCACGGAGTTGGCTATGAACCAAGGGAGAAAGTTAATTCGGTCAAATAAACTTTGCACACCTTTCTTGTTTTTTGGAGGGGGCGCGTCAATGATAGCCTTAGCCTTATTTTTATCAAATTCAATCCCCCTTTGGTGTACCAAGAATCCTAGGAAATTTTCGGCGGACAACCCAAAAGCACACTTTTTTGTCATCTTCAATTGATGCCGCCGTATTCGCTTGAAGGCCGACCGAAGGTCATCCAAGTGACATGATCTAGACTCCGACTTTATAACCACATCGTCAATGTAAACTTCTATGTTTCGACCGATCATGTCATGGAAAATGGCGTTAATTGCCCGTTGATATGTGGCTCCAGCATTCTTTAGGCCGAAGGTCATCACCACATATTCAAAGGTTCCAATGGAGCCGGGGCATCTGAAGGCTATCTTGTGGACATCCTCCTTGGCTATGAAAATCTGGTTATAGCCAGAGTGCCCATCCATGAAAGACAATTTCATGTTTGGCCACTCTATCAACTAAGAGGTCGGCCATAGGCATGGGATATTCATCTTTTGGGATTTGAAAGATTAAGATTGAGAAAATCAACACATATTCTTATTGCTCACTTTTTTTCTTTACAAGTACAATATTTGAAAGCCATTCTATGTACCTAGCTGGCCTAATAAATTTGTCTTTCATAAGCCTTACAATTTCTTCCTTAACCTGTAACTCTACTTCCGCTGACATTCGGTGGGGTGGCGGCTTGAAATTCTTACAATTAGATTTCAACCTACAAACCCTTCAGTTTGATTTGTAGAACACCCAAAGACTTCAGCCGCAAAAAGCCCAAATCTCGCCCGCTAAGTTCCTTCAATCCGGCTGCCAAGTTTCAACAGTTCATCCACCTTCGAGCCTCTAGCCACATTCGAACACAGCCCGGATGTATTCCCTAACAAATCCGACCGCAACACTCCGGCAGATTTGGCCGCAAAACTCTAACAGATCCGATTGCCTTCTCTCTAGCCTTAGCTCCACCCAAAGCAGCCCACCAAATCTCCAACCACAAAAACTTGGGCATCGGTCTCAAACTCCAGCCAGTTGCATTCTCGCAACCCAGCTCCATCTGACCGTGTTTTCGCAAGCCTCCAGAGCTTCATCCTAGCCACTCTCGAGTCCTAGGTTCTGATCAGTGCATAATTACATATCTTTTTGTACCCTTCTAACTTATGATTTGGTTATGTTTTTGAGTTAAACTTGTGCTTTTAATAAAGTTTGTGTATGTTTCAGTGTAATAAGGATGAGACTCATTACATGCATTTTAAAGACAAGTTAGCTCAAAACAGTGTCTGCAGATCAGTCACATTCACGGATTAACCTGTACTTGCTCAAGAAGAACCAGATAATAAGCCATATATCATTGGAAAGATACGGAAGTCTAGTTTCCGTAGCATTTTACGGTTCATGATTTGGAGTCTTCTATAGGAAGTTATCCATGATTTAGCAGCTCAAGGTCAAAATTCGGCAGCATCTGCGTTACTGGGCCAAAAATGACATTTGAAGGTCTTTCCTATTTTACCTTGAGTTGGGCTGCATATGGTTGGAAAGATAAGACAAAGGGCTTGAAGATCCATATTTTTCCAGGATTTTTTGGAGTGAATAACAAGCCCAAAATCGGCCCACAAGCTGACTGCAATGCAATGTCATGCATTACTATCTAGTGGGATTTGTTGGTGAAGTGCACTAGCCAAAAGAATGAGTTTCTAATTACAAGCACTATCTAGTGAGAGTTGTTGGTGAAGTGCACTAGCCAAAAGAATGAGTTTCTAATTACAAGTGCTATCTAGTAGGAGTTGTTGGTGAAGAGCACTAGCCAAAAGAATGAGTTTCTAATTACAAGTGCTATTGGCATAAACCATATTCAATTCAAATATTCCCCTTCCATTCTCCCTATAAATAGCACTCCAATTCTAAACACAACATCATTCAACAATCCATCAATTCACTTCATCCATTACTCATACACATTCAGATAGAGAGAGAGAGAGCTAGTTGCAAAAGAGCAAAGCTTGGAGCTGTCTTGGGAATTCCTTGCTGCCATCATCTAGTTCTTTTCTTCTCTTTATCCTATCCTATGTATTTCTTATTCTATATTGCTTTTCAATTATTAAATATGTGTAACTGAATTTCTTCTTAGTTAAAGGTGAATTCAAAGCCATGGACATATGTTTTATATGAATTGATCACTCCCAGTTATGGTTTCGTAAAGTATGAATGTGATTTACTTTTCTGTTTTATTCAGGACTTATTCTTGCATGTTTATTAAGGATGCATACTTAGTTTGCATGCAGGGATTTGATGCTAGGATATTAGGGAATTTCACCTAATCGTTATGAACTTATATTCACAAGTAGTAAAAGTCACTAGTCATGATTGTGTTAAGTAAATTCCTGGCAGGAGTATCATGCTTTTCATAGTTACAAATGCCTTGTCAAAGCTTATGATTTTCATAGAACTTAATGATCTTTGATATGTATCTCTATCATGCTGGTCATAAAGGGAACTTGATAAGAATAATTTGATTGAGTCGCTGAGTCCAATTCAATGAACTTAGGAAAATCTGAGAGTTAATTAGTGCATTCACAATTAATTTGGGGCTTTGACATTCATACTTTATTGTAAGAGTAACTGGAGATCGATTTGTATGCATATGTTCCATGTGTGGAGAAGAATCCTCTAGCTATCCCTTAATCCATATTTCATTCACATCTTAGTTATTTGCTGCTGTCAATTTTACTTTGGTCTAAATCATCCAACTCCCCCTCCCCCCCCCCCCCCCCCCCTCCAATCATTGTTCCCTTAACTTAGTTCTAGTTTAATAAATTTAATTTGTGTTGATTAGCATCCCTCCTAATCCCCGGAATAGAACGATCCCTACTTACTCGTACTACGATTGCATGATTTATAGGGTTTAATTTGTGCGTTAGTTATTTCTCACTCCAGGTTCCAGCCGGCGTAGCTCCAAAAAACCCGGCCGGAAAATTTCAACACCCATGGCTCCCTCGAGTTTCTAGCCGCATTTAAACCAGGCTGCCTTCAAGTTCGGCTGCCACTCCAACTTTCAGTCGCATTCAAGACTTGGGTTACGGCCGCATTCTCTCAAATCTGGCTGCCATCCTTTTCTAGCCCATAATCAATTCTTGCACTCGGCCATAACTCCAAGAACCTGGCTGCTCATGTTTTCGAAAGGTGCCCAGGTTGGGTGATTTTTCACCACCCCCGAACAGGGGAACAATACTGTAGTTTCCAGGTTTTATAGCCATATATTTCAACTGATATTGCAGCACATGTTTAATAGTTATGGACTTTTTCATGGAGCTTGAGGGGGCCACCACCACTACAAGCATGTATGTAGCTTCGCCCTTAATTACACTGAAACCTTACAAAAAGAGAGAGGCAAAAAAAATATCCATGCAATATATGCTACCCTAGATTCCTGAAATATAGGCTCTCCACCCTACAATCTAGGTTACCCCCACATCTATACAAAGATGGCTTTCCACCCTAAAATATATGCTACAGTATAATTTCAGTAAGTATATGGATCAAACATAATTCATTCACCATCCATCGCGGTTCAGCCTCTTTGCAATAATTGAAGTCATGAGTCAAGAATTCACCAAAAAGAAAGTCAATAGCTATGCAAACTTATGTGATATTTGTCACCAATATGTAAGTGCTTTATCTTATTGTGTTAATTTTTTTTTTAATGTTCATTTAAATTCTTTGGTTTCTCTTTTTTTATTTTTTTTATTTAATCATGTTTAAGATTAGACAAAAAATTGAAGAGTTCCTGAAGTCGATCTCGATTGATCGGGATGCAACTCGACTTGACCATAATTGAGAAGCAACCTTGCTACATTTGTTTATTGAATAAAAAGGGCCTTAAAATTTTGTAAACATTTTAATGTAATTATGTGCAAATTCAATTTTGTTTGTTTCGTAGATAGAATAATGTGATCGTTATATATTTTTTGTTATCTTAAACTAATAAGCATTTTCCTTTTCTTTTTTCCAAAGGAATGAAGCCGTGTTGCATAAAAAATTATGGGGCCAAAGATGTTGTGTGGAACATTACAAGGATGGGACTCTGCGGTGTAGCGTTTGCCACAGATTGAAGGTTTGTGGAAAAACATTTTATTCCTCACATAATTATATGTATGTTTTTTTTTTTTTTTGGGAACTTTCACTTTTAACTTGTCTGATTGCTTCTTTATATCATGCAACAACCAAAAATAATATATGTGGGTCTTGCCGATGGGTGGAAACTTTGCTCAGATTGCTATTCTATTACTATCATGGATCCAGAGGAATGCGAGGCCCATATTTTTGAAAACGTGCGTAGATTTTATACAAGTTTAAATGTCAATGTGGATGAAGACATTCCTATTTCATTGGTGGACAAAGATGAGATGAACAGAGTTCGTAAAAAGAATTATGAGGTGAGATTTGGAATAAAAATAGAGTACATAAGTTTCATTTACTGTGTATGTTTTTTTTTTTTTGGGAACTTTCACTTTTAACTTGTCTGATTGCTTCTTTATATCATGCAACAACCAAAAATAATATATGTGGGTCTTGCCGATGGGTGGAAACTTTGCTCAGATTGCTATTCTATTACTATCATGGATCCAGAGGAATGCGAGGCCCATATTTTTGAAAACGTGCGTAGATTTTATACAAGTTTAAATGTCAATGTGGATGAAGACATTCCTATTTCATTGGTGGACAAAGATGAGATGAACAGAGTTCGTAAAAAGAATTATGAGGTGAGATTTGGAATAAAAATAGAGTACATAAGTTTCATTTACTGTACATGCAATATAAGTTTCATTCATCGAGCAATTTTCCATAACTTGTTTGGCTTTTATTTTATTAGAAAAATTATCAAGTTCTTATTTTAAGTTCTTAATTTAGATGATTCGGGACATAATTGGCTTAGCCACAAGCATCTGGGATTTCAAGCCTATCGTGACGGTAAGATTTTCATCCACTCCGGAGTTAATTATTTTCCTTTTTAATAAAGTATTTAGCAATATATTTCTATAAAAAATATATATATATTTAGCTATATAAACTATATTGATAATAAACTCATATATTAATTAGTATTTGTGATATAAGATCTTTTATGTTTGCTTTTGCATCAAATTAATAGATGTTCAAAATATGAAGAAAGAATTGAAGTGGAGAAAAAAGCCAACAAATTAACCATGGGGAAAAGTTTTGCAGCATTTTTCGGCAGAACAAAGGGAAGAAACAACATTTTATATCATGTCAAAGAATGATACAACATTTCGGTAGCAACAAAGGGAATGAAATAAGGGAAGGGTAGAACATTTTTTCGGTAGCAACAAAGGGAAGGAACAAAGGGAAGGATACAACATTTTTTCGGCAGCGACAATGGGAAGGATACAACATTTTTTCGGCAGCAACAAAGGGAAGGAACAAAGGGAAGGATACAACATTTTTTTGGTAGTGACAATGGGAAGGATACAACATTTTTTCGGCAGCGACAATGGGAAGGATACAACATTTTTTCGGCAGCAACAAAGGGAAGGAACAAAGGGAAGGATACAACATTTTTTCGGCAGCGACAATGGGAAGGATACAACATTTTTTCGGCAGCAACAAAGGGAAGGAACAAAGGGAAGGATACAACATTTTTTTGGCAGCAACAAAGGGAAGGATACAACATTTTTTTGGCAGTGACAATGGGAAGGATACAACATTTTTTGTGCCACGAGAAAATTAAAGTCCATGACAATTTATAGCTTAGTGAACACTTCGAGTTAAGTATTTTAAACATACGGTATGTTGATTAGATAAGAAGAAACAATCATGTTATATAAATTTGTATTATATTTCAGATTTTTAATTCTATTGGCTAATCAATAACATATCACTTCATTTATAAAAATAAAAAAAAGGGAGTTTCACTAAAACACCCAAAATGGGGGCTGAAATTATAAAAAAACCCCAACACCCAAAACACTTTATAAATACACCCAAAACCCATCATTACACACACTCAAAACCCATTTATAAACACACCCAAAAAATATACAATTGTTGATTTTGGATGTGTTTCTACGTTTAAATAGTGTTTGAGTTTTTTTTATAAATACATGTCTAGAATTGGGTTTATTTATAAATTTGTATAAAAAAAATTATACCAATCAAGGGTTTCAGGTTTTAGGGAATAACTTAAAAATAAATTAAAAAGTGCTAAAAATAATAATAATAAAAACTGGAAACAGCCCAATATTGGGGTCCACTCAAAATACAGATAGGCTAGGGCCTTTAGGGGATTCAAAAGTATGCCAACCCCAAGCACAAAGACAGCCCACACCCAACAAAAGGCAAAAGACATTTGGGGTTTTGAAAATTTAATGGGCAGTTGTTGGATAACCCGTTAATTAATATGGGCTTAGAGATATGGAGAAGATGATTTATTGGGCTTTCGAACCCAACCACTGCATCAATTGAAACTCAACCTCCAACTGCAGCTAAACTTTTCGAGAGCAAAGTGAAACCAGGCTTTGAATTCTCATACTTATCCGGAAATATAGATCAATCCAAATATATTTTTCCTTATCGCATTTTTTAACCCACAAAAAATGGATGCCCACCACCACAAATTGGTGGCGCACTATTGATAAGTGCCTTATTTTTTATATTTTAATTTTGTAAAGAAAGTTGATTAAAAAGAGACTTATTACGTTATTTTCTTTATTTTTAACTTTTTTACACTCTTAGAGGTTTTAAACAAAAAATTGACTTTTTGGAGGAATTTTAGTGTAAGGCCAATTGAAGAAAGAAGTTAAGACATTGAAAATCATTATGTCAATTTTTTATAATGGGCAAGGCTCTAGCAAGAACCTCTAAATGAGGACTTAATATGAGAACACCGTTGGATATAATCCAACGGTTCTCTGAAAAGCAATTCTAGCTGTAAATATTGCACTAGAACACTCCCTGTTATGCGCATGCTCTCTCCTCTCTCCCTCCAAAAATATCCCTCCCTCCAAAAACAATACTATCTTGAAGAACACAATTTCTTTTCTGCTTTGGTATTCTCTTCCCTCCCTCCCTACGATCTACCACTGTAATTCTCTTTCTTTTTTTCTTCTTGCGCATGCTCTCTCCTCACTCCCTCCAAAAACAGAAGCTCTGTTGAAGAACACAATTTTTTTTTCCTCTTCTGGTTTGATATTCTCCTCCCTCCCTCCCTACGGTCTACCCCTCTAATTCTCTTTTCTTGTTTGGTCATTCATACCTACAAAGCAAGTTTCATCTACTTCTGTAATTCATTTCTCTCTTTTCATTTGTCTAGTTTGGTGATTCATACCATACCATACAAAGCAAGTTTTATCTACCTGTGTAATATTTTTTTTCCTTGAGTTCATTACTTGATGATTGGAGACCACAAAATGAGTACTTGGCTCTGGTTCTATACTGTGGGTTTTAAAATCTCTGAGTTGGAATCCATATTTGTAGAAGCTGTGTTGTTGCTCCATTGTGATATTTGAGGAATCTAGAAATATTTGGGGTTGAAATCGAGCTAGATTGTTGCTCCATTGTCATATTTCTACAGGAAGCTCCGAATTCTAAGGTAAGAGATATCATATATTTGTGAAATTGAGTATTTGACCAAGTATATGACCATTAGTTACGCAACTTTTGTTTTGGTTGAATAGTTACACTACTTTGAATGTTAGCTGTTTCATTGTTTCACTAGAGACTCAGAAAGGCTTCCTAAGGGGGGAGGGGGGTAGCACGGTGTTTGAACTGATTAAGATTGACCAGAAAAAACAGATTATGAAGAGACTATAGTATTGTTGATTAGTACAATCAATTCAGAAGAATACCACACATCAGTAGTTCAGAACTCTTTCACAGATTAAGAATAAACTATGGTAGCAAAAAGCTGTGTTATTGGTTGATTTGCAATACATCACAAGTTGAAAAATGGTTTTCACAGATTAAGAATAAACTATGCTAAAAAGAGTCTATGTGGAAGGTATCATTTGCCATACAGCAGAGGTTCATAAATGTTTTTCACATATTAAGAATAAACTATGCTAGCAAGAATTTGTGTTCAGGTTTCATTTGCCATACATGACAAATTCATAACTATGTTTCGTGAAAATATAACCACATGTTTATATTTATTATGCATATAAATATGTAGTTAATATATATTTGAATGTTGGTTGGGAGCATGTGCCGACATTATTATGATGTTTATGTGATATCCAGGATTAAATTGAAAGAATTCTGAAATGGAGTCTGAATTGGAGGTGACTCCGGAAGTAAGTGTGGAGTTCAAACCACAAGTGGGACTTGAATTTGATTCCCTTGAGGATGTGTTAAAAATGTATAATGTGTATGCAAAAAAAGCAGGATTTGGCGTTCGGTGTTATACAACCAAAACTTCCAGAGTCACAGGGGAGGTAGTAAGGAAAGAATTTGTATGTTGTAAACAAGGGCATACGGAGAGCAAGGTTGGTCGGAAGAAAAGAAGGCGAGGATGTGTTCGAACTGGTTGCATGGCTAAACTTGCAGTTTTGAAGCCATATGAAAAGAATAAGTACACTGTTGTAAAGTTCAAGGAGGAACACAACCATGAAATGACAGCATACGATAGAGTCCATTTGTTGAGATCTCACCGTAAACTTACAGATTCTACAAAGGTGTATAATGCACATCTTTCCGAAGTTAACATCCCAGTACATCAACAAGTAAGCCTTCTTGAGGTGCTAGCAGGGGGATTGGAAAATATTGGGTTTTTAAGAAAAGATGTCTATAATTACCGAAGGGACATACGAGCAGAGGTTACTGGCCATGATGCAGATCTTCTTAAAGAGCATTTTTTGGGAGAGCAAGAAAAAAATGAATCATTCTATTTCAAGATGGAGTTAGATTCGGAAGGAAGGATGGGTAAAGTTTTTTGGGCAGATGCAAGGTCAAGAAGAGCTTATGGGATTTTTGGAGATGTGGTGGTATTTGATACGACGTTCAACACCAACCGTTATGGCATGGTATTTGCGCCTTTGTTAGGTGTTAATAACCATCGTCAAACAATATTGTTTGGTTGTGCTTTCCTAACAAGTGAAACCACAGAAGCATTTGTTTGGTTGTTTGAGGAATTTAAGAAAGCCATGCCACATGGGGCACCCAAAATGATCATTACAGATCAAGATGCAGCTATTGCAAAGGCGATTGCGATAAGCTTCCCGACAACATTCCATAGATATTGCATATGGCATATAATGAATAAATTGACAGAGAAAGTGGGCATTAGAGAGTGTTTTTCAGAACTGTGCAATTGCATATGGGATATAGACAGCAGAGAAGAATTTGATGCCAAATGGGATGAAGTTATTACAAAAAATAGGCTGAAAGAGCATATGTGGCTGAGCGCAATTCATGCCTTGCGGGAGAATTGGGTTCCATCATATGTAAAACATGTGTTTTCAGCTGGGATGTCAAGTAGTCAACGGGCCGAAAGCTGTCATTCTTTTTTCAAACAATATATTAACAAGAACAACACATTGATGGAATTTATAGTACGTTTTGAAAGAGCTCTTGCTTCACAAAGGCATAAGGAGTTATTGGCTGATCATGTTGATCAAAATGAAAAACCTCCAACTCCATTTCTCACACCAATGCAACTTCAAATGGGAGGCATTTACACAAGAGGGATTCTTGACATCTTTGAGCGAGAGGACTTCGAAAGCCTTTTATGCTTCTTTGAAGTTGTAAAGGAAGATGAGACTCATTGCACGTACAAAGTAATTGAGAGGGTACAACCGGGGGTTACACGGATAAAAGAGCTTGTGCATAATAAAGATATCGATCTAGCTTGTTGTAGCTGTCGGGGATTTGAATTTCGTGGTATTCCGTGCCGACATATCATATCATTTTTAAGAATGAAGCAGGTTGCGTATTTACCAGAGAAGTATATATTGGAAAGATGGATGAAAAGTGCAAAGTTAGGTGTAGTTTTTGATAAGGATGGAAAAGAAGTTAAGGATAGCGTTGATGGTTGTATTTTGGTTAAGAAATCGACATTATGCAAAGTTGCAGCTGATTTGATTGATTCGGCGTTGTTGTCTGCTGAAGGTGCTGACCTACTGCAAAAAACATTTGACGACATTCGTGGGAAGCTTACTAGCTTAGTTTCATCAACCGCTGATGTTGAAGAACCCAATGAAGATGGGGAAGGTAGTTCTGCCCAAGTGAGAATAAAAGATCCTAATCGAGTTAAATCAAAAGGTCGTCCAAAAAAAGGACAACATGAGAAGCCAGCAGGACGATATAAACGTCGGTGCACTGAGTGCAGGAAGAGTGATCATAATAGAAGGAAATGTCCAAAACTTACTAGCCTGTAAGCAAATATAACGTATATATTACTCCAATATATTTACTTGTAATGATTTGTAATTATGTATGAATTTTGAATTGCAGTTCTTCATGTCCTGACGCTGATATTGCTGCTCCAGTTGCTGAGAATATGCAGCCCAATCAGAGTGCGCAGAACAGTAAAGGAACTCAGCCAAGTATGACTCAGGCATTTATGCAGGAGTTTGATTTAATGCACGGACCCAGCGTTTGAGTATTTACTGATACCTATTGGCGTTGGTTTTTATTGTATGGAAAGCTTTTGTGACACTTATGTAATCGGTTCATGTCTGATTGGTTTTTTTTTTTTTTGCGAACCCTGAGTTTGAGTATGTAGTGATACGTATTTACGTTTCCTGTGAATGCTCGGCAAGTATTTATGACACTTATCTAATCAGTATCTCAATGCTTGCGATCGGTATCTCAATGCTTGCGATCGGTCTCCCAGAATTGCTGTTTCAACGGATTTATGGTACACACAAGTGCTTTGATACTATACTCTCACTTAGCTCACTTTTCTCTCACGAAGCTCAAACCATTTTGATGCCCCTTGTGAAATTCTCTCTAAATTTGTTCTACTTTATTTTCCTCTTCATAACTCTCACTCTGTATGTTTTGAATATCTAGTGATACATATATATGTTGGTTTTGAATGAACGACAAGCGTTTTTGATACTCTTGTAATCGGTTCATGTCTAATACCAAAGCATTTTTTCCTTTGTTGTTGAACATTATCGCTAATGATACCATAGATTTATTGATTTGTGACATTATGTGCGTGGAAGCCAAGCCATTCTATTTCAATAAACTCCAAAAAGGTGATGTTCATGTTGGGGTGAAATATTTTGCATGCATCATTTTTCTGCAGAAGTTTTATGAAAGTGAATGTTCAAAATTTAGGAGCCCAACCCCTTGGAAATGCACATGACACCTTTTCCAAGACATGAACAAAAAATTCAGCAGTACAAAAGCATGACCCCAGGATACCCCCACTCGTATTAGTAGAAAAGTACTGAATAGAAAAACGACTGAATACATTTAATCAAGGATTCATAAAGAGATCACTACTCATGCATTCTCATTCGTTGTTAAAGATGTGTATTCACCACTTGGTTGGTGGCTGTGTTGGGTTGGGTCCACACTGCCATAGGTGAATTCTTGGGCAGCAGATACTGTTATGACGTCCCAGTCAATATCTTTGTGAGCATCAGCAGCGATGCGTCTAAATTTTTCGAAACCTTCTTTGAAAGCCGCATGCATGGCCTGACGATGCATGTTGCCTCCTTTGTGGATGGTTGTGGTTTCAAACATGAGATCCTCCTCTGTCATCTGCAAATCCTCAGCTAACCACTTTCTTCTTTGAGCTCGAAGTCTGTGCTTCTCTTTTCTGTAATGAGCCTTGTTAACTTGCCTAGTCACATAAGCTAACTTTCGCTCAGCTCTGACACACTTTTCTGTCCAATAATGGACCATTGAGGAATTGTGGGCCAATTTGTTGTTTATATCATTTATTTCCACAGCGGGATCATCGGAGTCCCCCTCGCTTGCTGAGGAAGTTGGAAATGGAAGTGGTGGTGGAGGAGACTTTGGAAATTTGGGGACATACTCGAAGGACCCATCAGAGTCCCACTCGGTCGCATGTCCACTCGAACTAGCCATGGATATTCAAAATGGAAACGAAGAGTTTTCTGCACACAAAGTCTCTGTTTTTAAGCTTGTTGATTACAATTATAAATAGCCAGATTGTAAATCTCATGTTCCCAAGATTTTGAGAGACCCAAAGCGAATGGAGACACGACACCCAACTTAAACATGAAAACATATTAGAGTAATTTTTGTTTTAAACTACACTTCCTGTCCCCCGGTCTAGTGTAAGTGTTGTTTTACCATTTGACCCTATATTAATTGAAATTTTGTGAGCTTAATTACAAGTTTACCAACCGTCACTCATTTTGTAAGATGAAAGCAACTATAATTTTCCTTTCTGAGAAGCATCCCCTCCTGTTAATGACCCCATTCAGAAACATTTATGATATATTTAGACATGGGTATTTAACATTATCATACACATTATACAACTAAAACCATATTCAGATCTGACATCACTGACACACGTACAACTTTATTGTGACTCCAAACCAACCATTTGTACATTGCAAAACAAAGATATTAAAATAAAGCAAAACATATTACAATTTTGGATTTAGTTGATGGTAATGGCATCCCAATTATACTCCGGCACAACCCTTTTTGCATACTTGCGGAATAGATCAAAACCTTTACGTGCTTCAGCTTCCCTCATCTGCATTGCCTCATTGGAAGCACAAAACTTTTTAAAACCATTCTCTTTCGCAAGCCTAACCCTTACTTTCAGTGTTTTTACGGTGCCTAGGTAGAATTTCGCTTTTTTTTTCTCCGATGTCAAGGTTTCTTGATGCCAATTTAGACGTAGCTGTTGGCGTTTGATGGCCAGCATCAACGCCTCATACCTTGATTGCCCGATACCAGTTGCATCCTCAATGTCATATGAAAAACGCTGGCACTTGGCAACACGTTGAACATCATCTTCAGCTTCATTCTTCCTTCGTGACAATACTGACGTACATTTTTGTGGTGGAGTATTTATAAGTATTATGGGAACTTTGGTAGGTGAAGAAGACATTATCAGTGTTGGGAATTTTGTAGTAATTGCTTGGTGTGGGGGGGGGGGGGGGGGGTATAAATATCCTCAGTCGTCACTTTTTGCCCGCCAAAATTAACGTCCTATTACTACTGATGGATATGGATCTCTTTCAGATTTGTCGAATATTATAATGTTTATATGCCACATCACCAATTGTATAGCTTTATCATAATGTATAGCTTTATCATCAATTGTATAGCTTTACATAATGTATACTTTATCATAATTGTATAGCTTTATCATAATGTTTGTCTGCCACATCAATTGTATAGCTTTATCATAATGTTTGTCTGCCACATCCAAGACAAACAGCCAAAAAAGCACCACCCAATTAATAGCCAAAAGTGATTACCCAATTAATAGCCAAAAGTGCTTTTTTCTTTTTGACTAACGGTGTATGCAGATTATTTTCATGAACTCGTCAACATTGCAAAGGTTTGCCAACGTTGTCAATGGGGAAGTTCCTATTCCAAAACCAAGAACACATGCATGCATGGTAAGGATTTTGTAGTGCAACAACAACTACAAAACATAAATATTAGTATGATATTTATGTGCGACTGGACCCTGCTCAATTTATATATTTCAAACTCACTAATTCGGACTATGCTCAATTATATATATATATATATATATTTAAAACTCACTCATTCAGACAAATCCAAATAAAATTTTCTAGATTTTGCTGCTATTTAATTTTTTTTCCCTCTATGTTGAATGCTCAATATTATATGTAGTTTCCAACCAAAACTAATTATATTGTATATCCACTTCGGCTGGGTGTTAAGTGGAGGGCCAACCCCGATGTTGTTTCAACTCCTAAGGGATTAAATCACTGTTCCTGATAACTTTACGATGCCTTGGGGGAAGTATTTTAAAAAGAGAGTTTCAAATTATTATTTACCAATTACACTGGGAATACGATGTATGTATTGTTGTGACAAGTACGTATATATTGTTGTGTTATTGTATTTTTCCTATGCAATGAATTATTTCATTTTACTTAGAACTTATTCAAAAATCGATCATAATTAAAAAAATGCTCAAACTCTATTTGTCGGGATTGGTACGACATTTCCTTCGATCACATACTTCAAATCTTGTCATTGTCATTAAATTTTGATCCCGTCCTTATGTGATCAAACAAAACAATAGCTTAGGGTTTACACCAACAAATTATGGTTATGTTATCATTTGCTTTGCATAATTCACATTTATGGTTGTCCCCCAAATTGTACTTCAAAATTTATTTAGGTTTTAAAGGTTTGGGGTTAAGAGTTAGGGTTTAGGTTTTAGGTTCTAGGGGTTAGGGTTTAGAGGTTTGGAGTTAAGAGTTAGGGTATAGGTTTGGTATTAAAGGGGTTAGGTTTTAGAGGTTTGGGATTAAGAGTTAGGGTATATATCCGAGGTTGTAGGGGTTTAGGGTTTAGGGTTTAGGGGTTTGGGGTTAAGAGTTAGGGTTTAGGGTTTAGGTTGTAGGGGCTTAGGGTTTAGGGTTTAGGGGTTTGGGGTTAAGAGTTAGGGTTTAGGGTTTAGGTTGTAGGGGTTTGGGGTTAAGAGTTAGGGTTTAGGGTTTAGGATCATTAAACTATATCTTTTCATTGGATCATTATAAGGAGTTTGTAGTTTAGATGTATGGCAAGATTTAAGACTAAAAGGAAATAGGGTATTGATCTGAATACCGTCTATTTAGGAAATTGAAATAAAAGTATACAGACTATATTGTTAGCTATTATAACATGAAATTAACCAAAACCAAAGCTGACCACTTAATGGGATTCTGAATAGCATTCCTTTGGTCAGGAATTAGGGTACTAAAGAATAACTTGAGATGAGTGCTATCAACAAACAATAACTTGGGCTTGTATTAAAATGATATTCTACATGCTGTGTTCAAAAAACCAAGGTAATGTCTACTAAAAAACTGGTCAAAGACCACATGCATAAGGACAAAAATAAAGTATTGTGTCTCTCTCTCTCTCTCTCTCTCTCTCTCTCGTTCCTTATCTTCTTTCGATTTTGCATGATATTCTCTCTCTCTCTCTGTCTCTCTTAGTTTAAAATATTTTCTCTTTCTTCGCTCAATTGGCTCTCTCTTTCTCTTTTTTAATTCTTTTTTCTCCATCAGTTTTCTCTCTCTCTCTCTCTCTCTCTCTCGTTCCTTATCTTCTTTCCATCTCTATAAATTTTCCATCGCCCTCCGTCTCTTATCTCCTCCTTATTTCTTCTTATTCATAAAAAAATGCCCATGACATACCAAAAATACACAAACCGATCCATAACACACAAAAGGCACAGATACCAAAAATAAAGAGAGTGGCGACCGAGAGAAGGTACTAAATACCATTCCTCTGTTGAGGAATTTAGGTACTAAATAATTTCTTGGGATGGGTATGTTTTTATGCTATCAACAAATAATAACTTTGGGATGGGTATTAAATGATATTATGCATGTGGCGTCTTCAAAAACCAAGTTAATGCTAATACTACATGTGGCAAAAACCAAGTTAATGCTAATACTATATGTGGTTAAACCAAAGCAACAAGAGGATAAAAAACCACCAAGAGGACAAAACTAGTCAAAAAGCAAGGACAAAAAAATAGGCTAAATTATTGAAATAACTCAATTTCAGTATCAGTTTCCCCCCTGAAACTCCAAGTGTCTCACTTTCCCCTATGAAACTCCATATAATGTCTCACTTTGCCTGACTTCCATCCAGTCATAACAGAAATCGTTAAACTTCCACACGTGAGTGCCATTTTTCTTGGTTCATTTGTCCATATAAGAATTTATGGGTATTAATTAACTCTGCACAAATTGGTCCCAAATTGCAAACAATTGTGAACCATAAAGACCTCCTTCAACAATTGAACTGAAGTTGTGATGGAGGGTCGACAAAGAAAGCATTGCCATTGTGGGAAGCTCTGCCGAGTTCAGACCTCATGGACAGATTCCAACCCAGGTCGGAGGTTTCTAGTCTGCCCACTGGTAATAACCACTTTAAAATTTGTAGATTTCTACTTATTTATGGTAGTTTTTGATGATATTATGGTGTTACAGGGAAGGAACAGAGGTTGTTGCTTCTTTGAGTGGTTTGATCCAGAGATGTGTTCTCGTTCAAAGGATATAATACCTGGGTTGCTGAAGAATAGAGGAAAACTGGAACAAGATCTAGCCCAGCTTCGAAGTAGAGAAAAATTGTTGTGGGGATTTCTGTTTTTTTCTTGGATAATGTTGATTTCCATGATGGTTGGTGGCTTAAGGGATAATCATCATTAGGTTTAAAGTTGACTATGTAATGTAGGTTTAGTAATCTTGACTGTACTGAAGGGAAGGAGGGAAGTTTGTAATCTGCAAGTGTTTTGGGAATGGTTGAGCACAATGGCATTTGTGTGTTATGTAATCTGGTGTTTTTTAAGAAAACTCAAAACTCAAAATAAAAAACAAATTTGAACCCAAAACCAGTAATGAATGAATAAGAAAACAAAAAACAAAAAACTAGAGCTACCCAGATGATAAAACAAGGGAAAAAACAGAGGAGGACGAGGTTAAGGATGTGAGAAGGAGAAGAAAAAGAGAGAGAGAGAGAGAGAGAGAGAGAGAGAGAGAGAGAGAGAGAGAGAGAGAGAGAGAGAGAAAAGAATAAATAAAAAAATAAAGAGAGTGGCGACCGAGAGCATTGCTATGGGTCCTGGCTTCCTTTCCACCATGCATAATTAATGATATTATGCATGTGCCGTCTTCAAAAACCAAGTTAATGCTAATACTAGATGTGGCAAAAACCAAGGTTAAACCAAAGCAACAAGAGGACAAAACTAGTCAAAAAGTAAGGACAAAAAAATATACCAAAGCAACAACAAGATATGTTGAAATCAACCCTGTCGTCTTGAGTCTCACGATTAAAGGACAAAGAAACCGAAACCAAGGATAAAGAAACCGAAACCAACCCCAAACCCACCACTGGGATACATGGGGAATCGCTTTCAACATTCTGTTCGTAAACTTTTTTTTGTAAACTGATCAACTAGTAAGGGGCAAAACCCAAACGTCTACTACTTTTGTTTTCACATATGTACATTGGTATGGAAGTGCTTTCACGGTTATTGTATGACAATGTTATTATCCACCCTTCTCATATTGTATCACGGTTATTGTATGTACATATTTTCTTCGGCTTCTGAAGTTAAAAAAAACGTTTCTAATTAAACAACATGCACCTCTGTGTTCAGAGTGAATATATTCACATCACCGTAATCAAAACAAAATAGTGTTGCATGTGTGTTCACACGGTTGGTAATACCTCTCAAGTTCAAAACTAAGGCGTTAAACATTCAGCCATAATCATACAGCTATATATTGTAGCATCCCTGCAACAAGTCTACAGTAAGCTTTAGCCGGAATAAATGCATGGCCTCATTTGAAATTTTCCCCAAGTCTACATTCCAGCTCAGAAAGTCACAATATTTGATGACAAACATCCCGCAGTCACCGCTGAAAATAGGTAATAAACTGTGAATCATTCCCCATTCGCAAATAACATATGTAAATGGTTAGGTAGAAAGTTACTCACCCTCCAACTTGTTGGGCAGAATCCATTACACGATGAATTGGCCACTCACCTTTTCGCAGAGGAAAATCACCAACATACCCAGCTTCTTCTAACAAGGGAGTGATCAATTTCGCAAGTGGCTGCACTGCCTTTACCAATATGTGGGTCCTAAACAAATCTATTTTTGAATCGTACACAAAAATTTCACAACTTGTTAAATCTAAAACAAGTCCCACCCAGTGCTTTTGCCTCACATTGTACGGCATAAAAACTTTTTTCACAGAAGACCAAGGTTTACCCCACATGGGCAGTTTGCCATTAACCATTTTCACCAAAGCATTGCTATGGGTCCTGGCTTCCTTTCCACCATAAAGCCGCATATGTTGCAAATCTATTGCAGCATACGTCTACATAATGGCATACCAGTTATGCATCAGTTCAGATACCAAATGAACCAATTTGGCATGCATAATTAATTATGGAAGATACATACCTGGAACATAGTATCTACTATTGCCCAGTCCGAACGCACCAAGTTTGCATACATTGTCTGCCGTACCCTTAGCAAATACAATCCCATGTCGATGTTCTACACCAACAAATTTCCAATATTACCCCAATAAATCGTATAACAGCAGTCATTTGGGCACAATGCAAATACTATAAAACAACAATGAAGTTTCTATGTATTTATATGCAATCTTTTATGAAATTTATTTGAATCTATAACATTATTTACTTCTTATACTTTGACTAATGTCATTTTACCACCCAAACAAATATTATGTTTCAGTTACTTTATACTTACTGTGTCATTCAACCAACCATCCTTGGTCAAAAGGTGAATAAAGAAGTCATGCGAAGTGTCCACACCGTGTTTTCCACATAATCTCACATGCGTACTGCAGGTATCACCAAATATTAAAATCAAATCAGTTTCACCAAGTTCCTTACCAGAAAAATAAATCAGATTCACCAACAACTCAATAAGTTCTCATAATACAGTCATTTGAATTCCAATAAGTACCAAAGCAGGGAGAACCTACTTTTCTTTTTGTCCCCATTCCCAGAAGAATTTCGCTGTCTCTAGAAGCAAACCACGACGAACTGGCCTCAGGGGGTCAAAAGTAAGACCAACTGTCTCCTCCCCAATATTCGAAATCTCCTGCATTTGCCAAGGAGTTTTGCATTCCACAGACCTTGGCCGCTTCATGGCAGGCTCAACAATTGAACTCTGTGCTCGACCCCGCTTTTTTTGGACCTTACGCACAACTACATCATCATCAAGATTATTATCATCATCGGCATCACCCTCTTCCATTGCCACTTTCCATTTTCGACAAGGGTTTTTAAGAAAGTTAACAAGGGTCACACAAACCAATGCAGGATCATCCCAGTTAATCTCTGGGGTTATGTATTCCACGTCTCCCTTGTCATTTTCTACAGCATGTACCTTCTCTCCACCCTTCTCATCTTCATCCTCTCTCTCCTCTTCGTCATCCAGCTTTTCATCTTTCATTTCACTGTCTTCAACCTGTGCCTCACATACACTCTCTTCCCTTTGTACTCGTTTCACCTTTACAACAGATGGCACAACCACAGTTCCACCTCCATGACCTATCATTTTTCTCAATGCAGTCAATTCTAACCTCATAACTTCCATCCCATGATTGGTTGCGTTCTTGAAATCTACAAAATTTGCCCATTGCTCACTCTTTTCACGATGCAAAATTTCAATCTCATCCTCCAATCGCTGCACATGAGAGCTTACTTCAGCAAGGTCCGTACATACTCGAGGACCCATACTGGGTGCATCCTCTTCATGAAATTTAGTTCCCCAAGTCCAGTACTTTTGCCTCAGCTCGAGTGCACTTGGTCGTAGGGGGCGTAACGAAACATGCTGTCACAAAAACATAGTTCACATGTCATATACAATACACTTAACAACTTGAGTCATGAAATAAACATATTATTTACTGAATACCTGTTTGCTTTGAAAAATATATGCATTCAACTTTCTAAACTCAGGGGTTTTATCAGTAGATTCCCACCAGCAAATACGAGGAACTAATTCAGTTTTGTCCTTCCTCTTACAATATCTCAGAGGCGCCATTTCCAATTCAGGAATCAATTCATATGCCCAAACCTGCTCCAAGTTAATTTCAAAGTCAATAATTATTTATGAACATGACTTTACAAAACAGAAATTATGAACTCAACTTTACAAAGCAGAAAATATGAATTAAACATTACCTGGAAAGCAAAGCTCAATCCCTTTATAGTCCATGCCGGTCTGTTAATTCTTTTACGCTTCTTATCCTCCAACTTCTTCTTCCTTTTCACCTCTTCTTTTCCTTTTCTCTGTCGTTTCTCTTTCTCATCATCATTCTCATCACTCTCTCTTTTTCCAGGACTAAACAACAAAGAATCCTGGAGCTGCTCAAATGATATCGAACCCCACGGAAAGTTGTTTAATTCCTCCATATTATGTACCAAGTGTAAATACTCCTCGTTTATCCTAACATTGGGGGCTTTCCCCAATATCACAAACTCTATAAAGCATAGCATTCCCAATTTGAACACGTCCTCACTTCCAAATTTGGCGCTTAAGAATGCTTTCTCTATGTCTTGTAATGTAATGTGATTCTTATTGGTAATATGAGCATCAAGTAGCCGATTTACACCTTCATCCTCAGCCGTTATGTGAGGCTCTACTCCAAATTTCAGACCACTAATTAGACAAAATACTTTTGCACTGAACTGCACCACATTCGACCCTATTGCATAACTAAGCCCGTGTATGTCCTTCACACCAAGTCCAGCCACGCGCCGAAGGGCCATACCATGCACCATTTGACCACTAAATGATATTTTATCCAGCTCCATCAAGTGCCCAAAGCAGGTCTCTCTAAATCTTCTCATTTGTTCATTATTAAACTTCAACGCAAAATTAGAGAGTACTGTACTCGGCACACATAGATTATTCACCCTCGCCGAATACACCTCTGATTCAGGAAAACAAAGCTCAAACCCAGATTCCATTTTTGACCTGCAACATACACCATTTACCCAACTTCATATATACTCATATTTATACTACTCACATTACAATAAACACATTATAATACAAAAAGGATACCTAAATCCATACGAATGACATATAATCAACACATTCAGATACAGACTATGATACCAGTATCCATACACTATAATGAACACATTAAGATACTCATATGATACTGATATCCAAACTACTCACAGTATTATCGTGTTGGTTCTGATATACATCCACACTATTATCGGTGATAAAGGAAGACTGGATTGTTTATGTGGCCAGTTCAGACTTAAGAGTATTCTTTCCATTAAACATAAATGACATTATTCTAGCCATTGTAATAGTTTCCTACTCATCTTTCTAAAAAATACTCATATGATACCCAAATCCATATTATTCACACTGTTATCAAGACATTCAGATACACAATCGGATACCTCTTTCTTAAAAAAAAAAGATACATCATAAGATACCCAAATCCATATTACCCACTTATTTGCAAGATACAAAACAGACACCCATACCCATACTACACACGTTATTATTAACATATTCAGATACAGAATCTAACTCAGATAGAAATTCAATATATCTTGTCAGATCACCCATATTCAAGACTAAAAGATAATCACTTAGCATTTACCCCTATGAAATAATCACCTAAATCATTCAAAATCAAAATTTTTCGTCTTTGTTTTCTATACAACCAAAAACAATTAAATACTAAAGATATCATCATCAGCAACATCAGAATCATCCTTAATTTCATCCTAATCAAATTGGGGCAGCAACGTGAATGGCTATCTTTCAAGTTTCTCGATATATCAACATATACATCATAAAACAATGAGGACAGAGAATAAAAAACCATTTCACACAAAACATCCACCACACGAAAAAACTAATCACACAAAACAATATCAAGTTAAAGAAAGAAAGAAAGAAAATACCAGCAAGTATAAGCATATACAAATAATTGAACTAGCACATAGTTGAAAGAAAGAAAATACCAGCAAGTATAAGCTTATTGCACCAAATATCCTAGTCCTCCAGCAAATTCAAAGCAACAATCTGCCTCATGGCAATCATCTCATTTTTCTAACCTGGTTTACATGAAAAAAAAAAAAAAAAAAAAAGGAAGATTAACAGCTATATATTTCACAAGAAACATCAGGGCTACAAAACAGCAGGGGTGACCACGAGAGCCAACAAGAACATCAGAACAAACTGAATATTAATGTCCTGGTCTAGTGTATTTCTTCAAATAAGATTAAATCTCATATTCCTTATTTTCACAATTTAGGTTGCATGATGGCTGGACAGGGCTTGTGCTTCCAATAATAAATATGTGTGCAATTAATCTTTCTACTTATTCTCTATCTTATAGTAGCTACTACAAATGTACTAGTGTGGTGTGGGCTGTTTAGTAAGGAAGCATGTGAAGGGCCTCCCACAATCTGAAATTTGTAATTACATCTTATGAGGAAAAACAGAACCATGAAGTGCCTGCAGCGAGAAACAGTAATCACTTAAATTCAAATGGTGGCAATGCACATCCATCTACTGCCAATGCTCAGCCAGCTCTTGCATTACCCAGGATTAGCAATATTCCAAAGCCTGAGACACAAGTACAAGATCTTGCACCTCAATTTGATAGAAAACAGGAGTTCCATGAAGAATACCTAAGATCTAGTTTTCTTGAAAATTTCAATAATGAATTGAAATTTGGCGTATTTCAAAGATTCTCCTCTTTACCAAACGAAATATCCTCCTTTGCAAAATAGCATGCCATATAGAATTCTCAAAGATTCTCCTATTTCTCTCCTCCCAAATCACCCAAAAAATGCCATCAATGCACAATAACCCAGCACAACACCCACCCCTCTGTTTTCCACCGAAAAATTCTCTAAGTTGTATATGAAATTACAAGATTCCCATATATTTCAAATTCAAAGAAAGTGTATCTGAAATTATAGGCAAAATCAATAAATTGAAGAGAGAGAGAGAGAGAGAGAGAGAGAGAGAGAGAGAGAGAGAGAGAGAGAGGTGAAGTACCTCTTCTGGTTGACAGCGACAAACGAAGAGTCATTGGGTGAGAGAAACCGAGTGCTTACGAGGTTGACAAAGACGAAGTGCTTACGGTGATAGAGCTTGGAGGCAGATTCAGTGGAGATAGGGTTCTGACAGTGAGAATTGATGCATATAGAGAGAGATATTTTAAAACGCGTGAGAGTGTGTGTGTGTATGTGTGTTTTGGTGTATCTAAGACGCGTGATGTGGATGACCAACGTGCTGTTTTTGCTTTCTATTCTGCTACTCTTGCCTCAAAATCCAGATGGAAAACGGAATGAGATTTTGGGTTGTAAGATTTTGCACAAATGAAAACAATTTTTTCTTCAATCTGGAATTTGGGTGGCGTTATGAGCTTCTGGGTATTTGGGTTTTCAAATTTTGGGGTTTGTAGTCATAATTCACAAAACAATGAAGGAAGAAGAAAAGGCGCGAATGCCAAAGGAGGGAAATTGTAGCGTACACACTTACATAGTAAGCTTGTTTTTTCTCTACAGCCGTTGAGATTAGATTGGATGGCTGAAATTGATCCTCACATAGTGTCCTCATTTAGGAGTCCTCGTTAGAGCCCAGTTATTTTATAATTTTCTATGAAGCCAAATGTTGCACCATAATTTAAAAGTCCATTATTAACGAAGGGCTTTCCCCTTGAGCCAAGAGAGGCCATGTGGTTCTTTTTCTTTTTGTTAAAAGATTATATGTGTCCATGTTGCTCTACATATTTTTTTAATCCAATAGTAATTCCATTAAAACAGCCACAACAGGCCAAAGAGAACAACATCAATGAAAACATGCAAAAGAAATCAACAACAACGCAAACAACAAAGAAAAAGGTGGTTTGTGGAACCAGACCTCATCACACATCTTCCTCTTAGCCAACAAGTGTAGAAAATCTGCAACAGAAGCTGCTCCTTCACTAGCCCCCCATTCAACTGCTTTGAACATTTTACCCCCAAGAACCAGCCATGGAATGGAAGGCAACACTCTACAAAATAAGTATCTCCTCTTTTTATTATTATTTTTAATAAAATACAATTTCACTACATAAACCTCATAAAGTTTTGTTTATAATAATTAAAAAAATGTTTTAAAAAGTAAAAGCAAATAATCCATCACTAGTAGCTGCATACTAGGGTGGATCCACATAGGGACAAGAGGGGTCAATTGACCCCTGCAAGTCTGGAATCGATCATTGAAGGCGAAGATGTTGATCCTTATAAATTGCCCACAAATAGATAAAATACTCCAAAGTGCGCAGCACACCGACACAGCAGGCATGCGCATGCGCAACTCTTCCTTCGTTTTTTTTTCCTAACGTCAAAATGATGACGTTGTACAAATTACCTTATTTCCTTTTCAGCATTTAAGTAAATGTCTTTGTGCTTTTACTTTCATTTATTTTTATATTACTCAATTTACTTAAGTTTACAATGTAAATAAGGAAGTACTCAAAATATGAAAAATCGGTTTTAGTGCAAAATACTGTAGGCTAAAAATGATGGCTCATTAAGTCAATATATACTTTATCCTAAAATCCCCTAAAATCAAGTTTTCTTATTTGATGTGTAAAGAATAAAAGCCGCCAAAAATTATCTTGAGAAAATGATTATTCCGAAAAATCATTTTTCATATTTAGCCAATATTTGTACATAAAATATTTTTTCATGTATGATATGAATGCATGAAGGGACCTAAGCTCAATCTACGTAAAAAGCCTTAGATGTTTAATCCACAAAGAGTTTTACAATGATAACCTAACTTTTATGTGTTGAGGAAATATTTGCTCGAATAAGCTCCCCATAAGACAGTTTTCATAAGGGTCCAAAGTTTAAGAGCTAGAGCCCAAAAGAAATGCAGATAAAACTCAAAATCAAAATGACGATAGACCTTAAAAATGACGAAAATGCCCCAATGAGTCGGATTGCCCTAATATATGCCAGCTCTTACATTGAATAGGATAAGGCACCTTGGGAGGCGAAGAGGATTGAGCTAATTTTTTGGTTTATTATCAAATTCTTAGAGTTATTTCTGGTTTATTTCAGTGTGTGTCTATTTTTTGAAGTTGATGCAGTTCTCTTTGGTAATGAACATGAGTATTTGTATGATTTTATCTATTAACTATGAATTAGAATATTATCGTTTTATTTTGATTGGTCTATTTTGTATAGAAATTTTTTTAATCTTTTACACACGTTGACCCTTAGAATAATTTTTTTTGAATCCCCACTGGCTGCACTGCATAAGTTGAAAATTCGTATCTTTGATTGATGATGCATTGAAGCTTCCCCCAGTTTGGCGGCACAGGCATAGACTTGGTCGTCTGACTTTGAAAGAGCTAAAGACAACATCACACCAACAAAAAAACCTCAATGAAAGCCAATTTATAAAGACAAAAAGGGTTGACATTATTTTGTGGGTCTGTCATATACAACAGTTCATGACCTTGGCAATGACCAAAGCCTGGCTGGCGGCTGCTTTGAAAATTCAAAACACAAACTCTTATGTTTAACCATGAAACCAACTTACTAAGTCAAATTAAAGGCCAAAGGGACTGAATTAACGTTGAAGAGGATAGGGCTACTGGTATGTATGGCCCATTTCATTCAACTACGTATTAGATTGACCACTCTTTTTGATCCTAATGGTTTCATGTGTATGTGATTCAAAGAGATGAACTAAAAATCTTAATCGATAACATATTTCTACTGCATGAATCACTGTGTGTGCTAAAATTAAACAGATAAAAATAAGAGTAACTTATAGGTGATGTGGGCGGTCTAAAGACCGGATGTGCCTTTGGTAAGCATGTTCTTCCTTGGTTGACGATGTTGTATTTGAGCCAAGGAGAGAAAACAGCAGATGAAGCCTAAGGCATCGGTGTGGTACCGGCCGAAAACCCTCCAATACTAAAATTAATTTTAAGAGGAGGAGAGCAAGCTATTGACAATGCAGGAGCATGAGAGTCAAGTCAAAAGTCTTACTTGGTATTTAGGGCTAGAGACCCTATTTATAAAGAGTGTTGGGTATTCTCTCTGTAACATCCCACATCAACCAACGGAGAGGGGGTGATGTGCCTTATATGTATATGCCCGCCTCCATATAGCACGAGACTTTTTGGGAGCTCACTGGCTTCGGAGTCATGAGAACTTCGAAGTTAAGCGAGTTGAGGCTAGAGCAATCCCATGATAGGTGACCCACTAGGAAGTTGCTCGTGAGCTCCCAGAAACAAAACCGTGAGGGCAGAGAGGGGGGCCCAAAGCTGACAATATCGTGCTACGGCGGAGCTAATCCCGGGATGTGACAATTTGGTATCAGAGCCACTCTGCCGTGTGGTGCGAGTGTGCCGACGAGGACGTCGGGCCCCTAAGGGGGGTGGATTGTAACATCCCACATCGACCAATGGAAAGGGGGTGATGTGCCTTACCTCTGCCGTGTGGTGCGAGTGTGCCGACGAGGACGTCGGGCCCCTAAGGGGGGTGGATTGTAACATCCCACATTGACCAATGGAAAGGGGGTGATGTGCCTTATATGTACATGACTATGATACCAAATTGTTACATCCCGGGATCGGCTCCGCCGTAGCATGATATTGTCCGCTTTGGGCCCCCCTCTTTGCCCTTACGATTTTATTTCTGGGAGCTCACGAGCAACTTCCCAGTGAGTCACCCATCCTGAGATTGCTCTAGCCCCAACTCGCTTAACTTCGGAGTTCCTATGACTCCGAATCTAGTGAGCTCCCAAAATGCCTCGTGCTAGATGGAGGCGGACATGTACATATAAGGCACATCACTCCCTCTCCATTGGTCGATGTGGGATGTTACAATCCACCCCCATTAGGGGCTCAATGTCCTTGTTGACACACTCGCACTGCATGGCAGAGTGGCTCTGATACCAAATTGTCATATCCCGGGATCGGCTCCGTCGTAGCACGATATTGTCCGCTTTGGACCCCTCTCTCTGCCCTAACGGTTTTGTTTCTGGGAGTTCACGAGAAACTTCCTAATGGGTCACCCATCCTGGGATTACTCTAGTCCAAACTCGCTTAACTTCGGAGTTCTCATGACTCCGAAACCAGTGAGCTCCCAAAAGGTCTCGTGCTAGATGGAGGCGGGCATGTACATATAAGGCACATCACCCTCTCTCCGTTGGTCGATGTGGGATGTTACACTCTCGGTGCTTAGTTTCAATGTGGACTTGTGGGAGTGCCTTCCGAGGTTGACATGAGTCCTAGCAAATATCCCAACGGGGAGTTCGAGAATGTCCCGCAAGATGTCTTTTAAGTCGTAGAATTGGCAAGGCTTACTGAACGTACGATTAATGAACAATCAACGAATAGAGCCGGAGGTGCTTGTCATTTGTAAGATTGGGTTTGCCGGCATGGGTTACGGAGCTATGTTGGGAGCATAATCAATTGTGTACACTGAAGGTAACTACTGATCCCTACTATTGGGTTTGCTAGTGTGGGCCATAGGGCCTTCCCTAGTGTCGTACTCTTTCCACGTGTCATGGCGTGAGTGGCAAGTCAGATATGGTACAAACAATCACTAACAATTTTAACATATCATTCCATGAAGTTTTTTTTTTTTTTTTTTTTTTTTGAGGCTAAAGTTAGGGGGAGACATGGAGATTTTCTCACACACACTGCCAAGGTGTTATGGGATTCGAATTTAGGAACACTAGTATGCAACATTTTTCATTCGGCTAGACCTTGTTGGCTTTCATAAAATTTTTCCAACAATGCCTTAATTATCTAATTTTAAGTACAACACTTTTAACAATTTATTCATGTTAACTATCGATGATATATATTTAATATTTAAAATTTATTTACAAAGATAAAGTGTCTACTTTATTATTGAAGATTGAACAAACAAGTCAAACTCAAACTAAGGACGTGCATGCTAACAAGGTCATCTAGCCCAGGGGAGAAACTCCTATTGCACCTTCATAGTATCTATGTGTGAGAAAAATTCCCCTCTTTTTTTTTAACTTTGGCAACAAAAATAACAAATTAATAACTAGAGTTGGGCATTTCACTGGCAAAACCAATAAACTCGCAGAACTAGACCGATGGGGCCGATTAGGTGTGGTTTTTTCTTTTTTTTTTTTAAAAATCTTTGTTAAACCGAATTGGACTGTTCAATAAGTCCCGTATGTGATTAGAGGTTTCTTTCTGTTTGGTTTAACCGAACCAAACTAGATTGTTTATATTTTTTTCAGCATCAACCACGTGTTGTCTCCCTCCCTTCCCACATATTCTCCGTCTTCTTCTCCCTCTTCTTGTTGTCGTCTCTCTCTCTCTCTCTCTCTCTCTCTCTCTCATTTCTCACTGTCATTTTCTCCTCTCACCTATCCCTTCTTCTTCTCCTCCTGCTCCTCCTACTCCTCCTCTATTACGTCCTACTTTTCCTCTCCCTTATCCTCTTCTCTCCCTCGACTCCATCACAAACGTGATTTCTTCTTCTCTACCTCAACTCATCTACGTCGTTGCATCAATATTTGCTCGAATTTGGAACCGCCTGACTATCTGGATTTGCTGCCATTGACCGTATCTGACCAAGAAACAAACTAAATTGAACCAATTTCTTGGTGAACTGACCATAGTCTATAGAATCATTGGGTGGTTCAACATCGGTCTTCGGAACTGGAAAAATGATGAGCTTTGTTTGGTGTGCACTTTCCAACAATCCGTGTGTAGTGGCGGATCCAGGATTGGAAAGCCAACTGGGCGGAACTTATATACTAAATTTGACGATACGAGTGAATTTCATTAATAAGCAGAAAAAGATACATCTAATCAGGGGGACATAATGAGTCTTACCCTTAAGTGCATCTATACATAAATAAAAGCTTAACAACAAAAAAGAAAAACCACAAGTAATTTCAACAAAATCACAAAATTTTAATTCAATCCCTACGTAAAATCCTAGAATGCTCAATTTTAAATTAAAACTATAATTTAAGATATAGAAAAATTAGAGAATTAGAAAATACTTTTTGTTGTGGAAAGTAGATGAAAATATACTGTCAAGTTGTCCACTGCCTAGATAGGAAGATGCAACAAATAGAGGGGGAAAGAAGATGATGTTGCTGCCATCGGATTACTATAGAATAGTAGATAAACAAGCTGATGTGATGTAGCCAAAAGAGAAGAGAGAAAATATATGAGATTATTTTCTCTTGGATGGGCAACATGTGTATTGGGTTAGCTTTTAATTTTTTAAATTTGGGGCTGCCCTTATAACATATGTAGGTTTTAAAAATTAAAAAAAACTTTGGGATGGGCAGGCGCCCATCCTGCCCTGTGAATAGATCCGCCATGTGTTGGTTCGATTGCGTAACTCTAACTCAAACTTAACTCAAGCCATCTCGTGATAAGTTACAAAATGCTATGGCATTTTAGTTGTCATAGTCGATGAATTTAGACCCGATTTGTAATTTGATCATCGAATTCACAAAATGCTGCTATATTTCCTGAACTCCACTTTTGATAGCACTGTTGATCTTTTTAATGGGCAAAAGTATATTTTTGTTCGTCCTCCTTTGTCTTTCTTTTTCAATTGATCTGGTCAAGATTAAGGAGATTGGGTTGGGGGACAGATCTAGTAGATGATTGGTCGAGGGGAAATATCTTATGGGGGCTAGAAATGGAAGATCTCATGGTATGGGAGAGGGTAGGTCAAGTGAATGGGGATGGTGTGTAACAACTCGACCCAAATTTATCCGTACTCGTTTAAATGTGAAACCAATTTGACCAAAACACCCATATTAGGTAGGAAGGCTTTAATTTTTATTTTTCTCGAAAAAACAATCATAAAAGTATGGTTTTGAAATCTAGCTTTGGCATGGTTAGATAAAGCTCGAGTCCACAAGTGTTTGGCCGCAAATGGCAGGTAAAACGGTGTTAAAATGAGCAAGTTTTGTTGAAAATAATTTTAGGGGCAACATAGCAGTTTTCGAAGGATTTGTTTTTAAAGACCTAGCAGCCCACCTCTATTCCCTAGCCAACCTCTCTCTCTCTCTCTCTCTCTCTCTCTCTCTCTCTCTCATCCAAACTTTGATTGGCCATAACTTGTTCGTGTGATGTCGAACATGCACAAGATTCGTCACGGATTCCAAGAGGGGATCCGGGGTGAGCCTGTCATGGTGGTTGGTGGTGGATGGTGGGTTGGGTGTAATGAGAAGATGGGTGGAGAGAGAGAGAGAGAGAGAGAGAGAGAGGTGGCTCGTTGAATTTGGGAAGGGGGAGGGGTATGGTGAAATAATTTTTTTTTTGTCAATTTCTTTAATTTATTGTGAAAGGTATAGTTGGATTTTAAGGTTTTGAAAAGAAAAAAAAATAGTGGGGGTGAACTTGGACATTTGATGGGTGTAAATAAAAAAATTCATAAAAAGACAAACTAAGGTTGCGCTCTCTATTCTTGTTCTTGTGGTGGTGGAAATAGTGGATTTGTTTGCAAAGTAGTGGTGTGGGTGGTAGATGGTGTAAGAGCATCCACAATGATGCTCTCTATTTTTTAGTTAAAATTTGGCTAAAAATATAAGAAAGCTATTTTAGGAGCTCTCTAAAAAATTTCAACTCTAACCATACTCCCTAATTTGGAGAGTCATATATGCTATAACTCTTTTTTGATTGGTCCATCTCTATTAAAAAAAAATAAAATAAAAAATAGTTAACATTAAATAAAGGTTTGAAATACTCATTAAATAAAGTAGCATTAAATTATAAGGAGCCATTAGGAGTCCTTTCTCTCTCCTCAGATTTAGGAGCTCCTAAAGAACTCCTTATTTTAGGAGGTGGATAGGGAGCGTGGTTAGAGTTGCATTTTTACGATTCCTCCCTAAAATTTATCTAAGGAGGTGGTTTAGGGAGCCCATTGTGGATGCTCTAAGTGATGGGAGTTGGATTTGTAGTGATAATTTTACCCTTAAATTTAACAAATCTGACGGTAGTACCAACACTACTAACGAAAATGGAGTTGAGGAACTACAACAGCTTTTTGCGAATCCAATGACCAAAATTTAAGTTAAGGGTCTATAGCAACTAAAAAGGCAAATACTGTCGAGTTTACAAGGTTAGAAAAAACTCAAGTTTGGCTTTGTTTCTTAAACAAATTGGTTAATTCCATTTACTAATCAAGTTGGAATCAGCCAAAGACGAGCCAAATTGGATCCAAACAAATATATATATATATATCTATATATATATATATAGAATAAGTGAAACAATTATGTGCCGAATATGAGTAAATCTTCTCATGTGACCAAATGCAACAACATGTTGAATTGATTTGCCGAGAATCACACACAACCCAAAAATAACTAAAATCCCTTATTGATCAACTAGAAGCACATGTACTCAACCATGCATGCAATACATATCTGTCGTGCAATGGCATAAACGGAAAATCAGTATAGAAAGCCAAAGCTAAATAGAAATAAAATAACTTAAAGATAAAACAAACTATAACAAACTCCTAAAGAGTTCCCGAGAATTATTAAACTTAAACAACCTAAGAAGTAGGATCACCGCTCTGCATCCTCCGGGCAACTCGAAGAGAGCCACAATGCCATACTGGCTAAACCCATAGTATTGCACTAGCTAAACCCAAATTTGACATAATCCGACATCATCCTTGTATACGTGGGTCAAAAGATGACGACTATTTCATGGTGACGATAGTGTTTTATGGCAACTTCTTCCATATCACAAAATAAAATAATAAAGAAAGATCATAACGGAAAAAGGGGGGGAGGAGGCGAAGGTTGGGGAAAAAGAGGGAAGAGGCCACCAAACTCCAAAAGCGGTGGCGGCTGCAATTTTTCATTAGGGTTTTCTGAGAGAGCCCTTTTTTTTTTTCTTTTTTTTTATTTTTATGCGAACCCTTTTTTCTCACTGAGATTTGTAGTCTAGAAGAAAGATGTTAGATTAAGTCTTGATATCAGAAAAGAAAAAAATTGGATAGTCACACTTAAACGGCGATTTGGAATTGACCCAATGCATTTACCAGTTATAGGGCATTTAAGAAATGCGTGAGTCTGCTGACAGATCCATCCAGTTGCCCCATGAGCTGCTGAGAAGATGTCGGCACCATCCAATGCAGCCCCACGATCTAGAGAGATAAATTAACATTACTTCAGAGAGAGAAAGTCAATACCCCCAAGCCCAACCAGTTCAGGCACGCTTCGCAACACCCACCACCCTTTCCTCGAGGCAAACCCATATTTATTTCATTTTACTGAAAATAGCCATTGTGCAACTAAATAATTTTATTTAATAAACTAAAAAGTCAAGTCTTACTTTAGATATCATGAATGTGGAAATGGGGTTTTTTTTTGGTTTGGTTGATAAAATCACAGACCGATATATTATCTAGTTCGGTTATGTGTGAAAAAAAAATAATTATGGTTTTATCTAGTTAGAAGAAAGATGTCAGAAATAAAATCAAGCCTTACCTTTATAATTGTGTCTTTTTGGAGAATCTAAAAAATTATGTGATGAAAACTGGTTCGATATGATATGTTATGATTAATATTTGGCATGTTTACTTATTATGAACATAAAGTTATGAATCGAGGAAAATTTCATGCCCACAATACATGTAACCGAAACAAAAACATAAACAAAATTGAGTTTATAATCAACATGAAATAAGTGTGTCCAATTTACTTATTTATTAACATCGAAGTCGTCTTTTGAGCTTTTTTTTTTTCCAAAACTTTGGAAAAAGGTGTGAATTAATTGGTAGTTGTATACATAAATGTAATATGCATATATTTTATTTTCCAATTTGCGTGTGTTGACCGTCGTTTGATGACAACTTGCATCACATCTCTTCTCCTGATATATAAGCGTTACATCTCAAAGACATATTTCAGATAAAGAAAACTTCAACTGTTTGACATTTTTAAAGGGTCAGATTTGCATTATTCAAGTGTGTCCAATTTTGAGCTTTTTCTCTCTTTGTCCGTTCTCAACACTTCTTGTTGGTATTCCAAATATCTACTTGTACACCTTTTCGTTATTAATTCTCGATCTACAGATGGAGGAAGTCGATATTCCTTCCCATTTTCTCTGTCCAATTTCATTGGAAATCATGAGAGATCCCGTCACCATCTCAACGGGGATCACATACGATCGAGAAAGCATCGAGAGATGGTTATTCTCAGGCAAGAACAAGGCTTGCCCCATCACGAAACAGCCCTTGTTCGACGGCACAGATCTCACTCCCAACCACACTCTGCGCCGCATAATCCAAGCTTGGTGCACCCTCAACGCTTCACATGGCGTCGAGCGGATACCAACCCCAAAGTCTCCGCTCGACAAATCCCAGATCGTTAAGCTCATCGAACAAGCCAAGAAATTGCCTAACACCAACCTCCATTGCCTCCGGGGGCTCAGATCCATCGCCATAACACAAAGCGAAAGGAACAAGAGCTGCTTGGAGGCTGCAGGAGCAGTTGAATACGTGGCCTCAATAATCAACAAAGCTCCCTCTGATGATCCATCTATAATCGAAGTCGCTGTTGAAGTCTTGTTTCTTCTGAAAGGCTCGGAAGCTGGCCTCAAAGATCTCATAAGCAATGATGGCGATAATAATATCTTGGAGTCTTTGGTCAAAGCATTGAAATTCAAGAATTTCCAATCTCGAGCTCATGCAATAATTCTATTGAAGTCTGTTTTCAAAGTGGCAGATCCAATCCAGTTGATGAGTGTCAAGGTGGAGTGCTTCCACGAGATAGTACATGTGCTGGATGATCGGATTTCACAACAAGCGTCCAAGGCGGCATTGAAGCTTCTTGTGGAGCTCTGTCCATGGGGAAGAAACCGAATCAAAGCCGTAGAAGGCGGCGCAGTTGCAGTCCTCATAGAGGCTCTTCTTGAGACACATGAAGAAAGAGCAAGTGAGCTGATACTAATCCTTTTGGATCAGCTTTGTGGATGTGCAGAAGGGCGAGCTGAGTTGTTGAAGCATGGGGCTGGGCTAGCCATTGTGTCCAAGAAGATCCTTAGGGTTTCGCTCGTGGCGAGTGACCGGGCAGTGAGGATATTGTCCTCCATTTGTAGATTTTCTGCAACTTGTGGTGTTCTTCAGGAAATGTTGCAAGTGGGTGTTGTGGCCAAGTTGTGTTTGGTGCTTCAAGTGGATTGTAGGTTTAAAACCAAGGAGAAGGCAAGAGAGGTTCTCAAATTGCACTCCAGAGTTTGGAAGAATTCTTCATGCATTCCTGGTCATTTGTTGCCTTTTTATCCATCTTCATCTTCATGATCTCACACATCTTCGTCTTCTTTTTTCTTTCTTTTTTTGTGTATGTGCATAACATGATGGATCATCAGATGCATGCAACTCAGTTTTGAAGAAAATTGGGGTTCAATTAAAGTGGGAGTTTAAGAATATAGAAAGTTTCACTATTATAGTTTATTATATTATTGTTGGAACATTTGACTCATATATAATATAACATGAGACCGATCTGTAGTTGGCTTGGCATGGCACATTAGTTTTTTTGTACGATCTAATATTTTGAAACTAGTCGAATGGTAAACTTAAACAATTTCTTTTAAACACAATGATTAATGAGGTTCCACTCACTCAGTAGTAGTTGGGATATTAGATTTTTCGTTTATGACTATCGTTCCCTCATGGTAATATTATAAATAATCATAAGCAGTGAGTGGGCTCTTAATCACTTTAATTCACCTTCTTCTGAAGCGCATAAATTAGTTATATAAAACCCAAAAGAAGTCATTTAACTATATCTTCAATTAGGGATGACATAAATTCCTGTTTTCTTATTGGGCCCCCCGATCTTAATGGGGAAGATTTCAAGAAAAAGCCGGGGGCAAGTATGGGGATTCCCGAATTTGAAAATTCTCCGATTATTATGAATGATATTGTTATCCCTATCTTCATACCTGACCCAATAAATAATATATTTATTTTTAATCAATATATAATATAATCAATAACTATATTCTCAGAAACGCTCACATAACAATCTTCATCAGAAATACTCACAATAAGTGAGGCAACCTTTTAGGAACTGGAAAAAGTTAAAAGCACTGCTTGCTTTATATATGTCTAAAAGAAGAACTGGTATAAGTGAAACTAATACAAGGCATGCTTGTTTGTATTTGGATCTTCTTCTATGTGAAGTGGACGGATGGGTAAACATAGCAATATAATATTTAGTTTAATATATATTTTGAGTTTTAGTAACCATATAATAAATAATATTTATTTAGTTTTATCAAATTGAATCGAGATTATTTTGAGTTGTTGAGTTAAATTTTATAATCCTATTGAATGCGTAATTGAGTTTAATGATAATTTAAGATGAAATTTAAGTGTTATAATGTAGGATAAATATTTATGAGTGCTGCTATTTCCACCCACCTGTCCTATTTTCCTACCCACTTTATTTTCAAAATTTTAAAGACAAATTTATCCCTTTGTAAAATTACTTCTAAGGACTTGAAAGAAACATATTTAAAAACTCATATAAAGTAAATTTATTTTCTTTCACAACACAATATATTAGTTTTTTTTTATTAAAAAAAAACACGCTAAAAAAACTTGCAAGATAGGAGAAAACAATCACATATGCAAACCTGCAAGGAAGCAATGCAATGAACTCACCATTCATCAACTTATGGCAATTCCCCTATAGAATAAAATTTTTAAAACGAAAAGGAAAAAAAAAAAAAAAAGAGAACCCTCCCACCCCAACCCTGATGGCAAATTTCCCTTCATGGGCGCTGCTGTCGCCTCCCTCTTTGTTTCTATTCCTTTCTCCATCTCTCTTTCATGTACAAAGAACAATCTTATTTAACATCTGTTGTTCGTTTTCAAATTTTGCCCTTTTCTTCCTTAACATCAACAACGTAATCTTAATCTCAATCCTTCAATCTTTTCATATGGGTCGTCCCCATCTTCCTCAAAATTAAAAGAATAAAAAATAGAAAAAATAAAAGATTGTACAGAAACCACCAGCCACCACGAACCCAGCACTACCTCTCCTGGTTGACGCCTTCCACCACGAATCCGTCAATTATATGAGCGGACGTGATTTGCTAATAAGATTTGCTGGTGGGATATAGATCGCAGGTCCAACTGAACCCCAGTCAACTTATGGTAGATCCACAATCAACTTATATATTCCTTATTTTCCAAAGAGAGAGAGAGGGAGAGAGAAAAGAAGAGAGAAACAAAGAGGAAGAGGGAGTGGAGGGTGGTGGGCGGTGGTGGATGATTCTTTTTCTTTTCAATTTTTTTTAATTGTTTAAATTAATAATTAAAGGGTATTTTAGGAATAATTGTGGGTGGGAAGATAGGATTATGTTTTTTCAAATTTATATGGTGGGTAAAAAGATAAGGTGGGTGGGAAAATAGGATAATGGGGTGGAAATAGTAACACTCATATTTATTGAGTTAAAAATCTTGGGATTTGGGGCCAGTTTGGGAGGACGTAGCCCCCCAATGATGATGTGGATGGGGAATCCCCAAATTTTTTTAGTCAGGGGATAGGGTCAAGAATGGGGCCCAGCCTCGAACTGTCCCATTTCCATCCCTATCTTCAACTTCAACTGCATCAATTCTCAGTTCAATCAATTTGATATGGCTTTTCTTGTTCTTCTCTCGTCTGTACTTGGTCAACCCCACGACACATATCCAAGTAATTTGTTGGCAACAACACTTTCTCCTTCTTCTTGTCCCCGAAACCATCAATATTTAAGACCCTCTTCACACATACCACACCCCCCCCCCCCCCCCCCCCCCCCCCCCCCCCCCCCCAAACTCCCTCCACCTTCAATTTTGCATAGTGATTTTGAGTGATTTAAGTGAGTATTGACAAAGATTATAACTTATATGATTTTAATGTATATTAATTAATGAAAGAGTATTAAAATCATTTTTTAGAAGCAGTAAGAGCATCCACAATGGGTCCCTAAACCATCTCATTAGACAAATTTTAGGGAGGAATTGGAAAAATACAACTCCAACCATGCTCCCTATCCACCTCCTAAAATAAGGAGACCTCTAGGAGCTCCTAAATCTGAGGAAAGAGAAAGGACTCCTAGTGGCTCTCTATAATTTAATACTGCTTTATTTAATGAATATTTCAAACCTTTAATCAATGCTAATTATTTTTTATAATATAGATTGACCAATTAAAAGAGAGTATTTATGACTCCCTAAACTAGAGAGCAAGATTGGAGTTTAAATTTTATAGAGAGCTCCTAAAATAACTTTTATATGCTTAGCTAAAATTTAACTAAAAAATGGAGAGTGTGATTGTGGATGCTCTAAATATGGCAGTGTGCTAAATAATTAAACAAAATTCGTTGTAGTTTGTTAGTTGAGTCTCTAAGAGCATCTACAATGGGCTCCCTAAACCATCTCATTAGACAAATTTTAGGGAGGAATTGGAAAAATATAACTCCAACCATGCTCCCTGTTGACGTCGCAGATCTCACGGCCTGGTGCTCCGGGCCGAGGGGATGTGCGCTAACATGTGACGTCCTTCTTTTGGATACGGTACGTTTTGTGCGCGGGCGTGCCAACACGGTCTACCGTGCGTCGAGGTTTTGATAGGGTTTGGGTAGGAGATATTTAAATGGTGCGCCTGTTTGAGATTCTAACCAAACGATTGTGGCCGAGAGAGGAACTTATCTCGGCCGTCAGGTTCACAGCCTGAGCTATAAGGCCGTTTAATGGTGGTGTAGGTGGTGGACTTTGGGCGTTGCTCCGGCGCGTTGCTCGCGGAGCGACGGTCGTATGATATATGGGGTGAATGAGGCGATAACAGGGATGGTGCTCCGGCGCCTTGAGAAATCAAGGGTCGTATGATATATTGATGAATGGATTTTTCTTACAATCTACCACTACTCTTAGGAAAGCATGTAAAGGTATTGAAATTGCGTTACAGAAAAATAAGTTGCTTCGTGGGAGGCTTTTGATTTTGGTGTTTGGACCTTTTGTACGTGGTCTTGAGCCTGGTATTTATAGGAGTTATGGAGAGCTAATCGAGGCTTGACAAGACCACCATGGTGGAGTCTGATCAGAGCAAGCAGGGTGGAGTCTGATCGAGGCAAGTGGGTCAGTCCAATCGGCATTTGGGATCGTGAAACTCAGTGGTGTGACTCCCATAAATCTCGGTGAATCTCGGCCACCGCCCTAATCGTGGATTCTGCACCCCTGGTCGTGGGAACGCATTAAATGCCCTGATTTAGTGGTTGGTGAAGAGACCGCAAGTTGTAAGAACATTTGCGAGAATGTTTGTACCTAACCACTCTGGTTACCAAATCCTGACTTCAATCACTTCCCTTTTGCCCTCATGCATTAAATACTTCATGCCCCAGTGAATTTGCTGTGACGGACAGAGGCACTACTTCATTAAATGGGGCGTGGGACCTTGAAGCCAAGTGACCTTTTAACCATAATATCTTCGGCCGTGCTTTGCATGGTCCTCGGCCTCGGCCCATAAGGCTATGGTCGAGAGGCCGAGAAGACCCTGCCTTCGCATTTGCCTTGTGTTCTTTACGAACGCAAGATACTTTGACAAAAACGCGGCCGTTTTACTCCATGAACAGGTGTCAAGGTTGAGAAGAGGCCCCTTCTTACGGCCTTTTTTTTCTTAGGCACAAACATTGCCCCCACGTCCCTGGATTCTTCGGTCGCGACCTGGGTAGAGGCCGAATGGATTCCAAGGGATGGACTCTCTGCCTTCCCTCGAAGTAATGTGACAGCCAGCTGGTGCCTTAAATGCGGAGGTCAATCGACGCATTCAATGCGCAGGCACGTCGCTTGAGCCATCATTGCCTTGATTCGCTCGAGCCGTCGCTTCGCCTCGTCAACTGAAACGATGGTCTCTGGGCTTTTGACATGTCACCGTGCCTTCGAATGTGCCGCCGGATTGCTACGTCTTCCGAGAGAGCCGCGCCAATTCTCGAGGAGGAATTATGCCCGTTTATAAGAGGGTGTGACCATTTTCGAGAGCCGCGCCAATTCTCTGCCCCATGCTGACAACCCCTTAAGTTTAGGCTCCTGTTCTTTCCAGATCCCACGAGAAGCCTCTCCCTTTTAGCCAGAAAAACTCCTCCTTTCCTTCCTCCATCTTAGCCTGTCATGGCGGGACTGGGATTCTTTTTTGACTCAGGGAGAGGTCGATTCTTTCCCTAGCGAGGCCGTGGGGGAAACATGATGTGGTTGATGGAGAGAGGAGAGCCTGGCAGGATGGGCTATCTTGGCTGCATCTGCCCTACTCCTTCCAGCTGGCTTTGAAAGTGCCCCTTGCGTTGTTGTGAGTGGCGGGTTTGACCTTAATTTGGCCCACCTCTCGGCCTCGGCCACGTTGTGAGTGGCAGCCTTGACCCTAACTTGGTTTTGGTCATGGCCTGCATGTCATCCCTTCCTCTGGTTGGAATGACAGCCTTGGCTTCGGCCGCTTACCGTAGCCAGAGTGACGGTCCTCCTTGGCGATGGCCTTGGTCTCTACCCTTACGCTTACCATGGCCGGAGTGGCGGCCCTTCCTTTCTGTCAAGATGCGACGCAAGCACTGTCCGGGGAGACATCACCCTTCCATGTTTGGCGAGAGGATTACGCCGTGGCTGCTTTGTAGGCATATGATATACTTTTATGTCTTACTTTTGTATGTATGTTTTGTTCGGCCAGGATAGGTCGTTCTTTTGTAATCGCAATCTTTATCAATATAAAGTACTACTTTTCCTCGGTCAAGTTATGTCCCTTTATTCTTGTTGCGTATTCTTTGTTTGGTCCTGGACGTCACAGCCCATTTTGGCCGTTTCCCATACCAAAGGGACATACCTTTTCAAATACTGGCCGTTTATTGGCAAGTTGTGCCATTCTCCATCTCTATCTTTTAACTGAAAAGCCCCTCGGCCAAGAACTTGTTCGATAATAAACGGCCCTTCCCAATTGGGTGAGAATTTGCCGAACCGGGGGTCCTTTGTCCCAATGGGAAGCACGGCTCGCCACACCAAATCGCCCTCGGTGAAAGTCTTCTGTCTCACCTTTCTGTTGTAAGCTTTCGCCGCGATCTGTTTCTGCGCCTGCATCAGGTTACAAGCGTCGATTCTTGATTGCTCCAAATCTTCCAACTCATGGGCCATGGCCAGCATGTAATCCTTCTCGTCCTACCGAGGCCTGTCGGTCACACGGAGGGACCGAACCTTCAACTCCATTGGAACAATGGCATCATGGCCGTAGGTTAAGGCATAGGGAGACATCCCCGTGGCTGATCTCTTTGATGTTCGATAGGCCCAAAAGGCTTCAGGGAGTAGATCATGCCAAGCCCGAGGTTTCTCCTCAATCATCTTCTCGAGAATGCCCTTGATCACCTTGTTGCTTGCCTCGGCCTGCCCGTTAGTAGTAAGCCATCTGACCCTTTTCGATAAAGCTCGTTCTGGTAGATTAAATAGCAACGGACCCGAAAACGAGTGGTCCTCTCGTGGTTGCCGAACGGGTCACGCAGATATTTGACTATAGGGTAGGGCCAATCGGTGTCGGCCGTTTCGATTTCGTCAATAATCTCGGCCGAGGCTGCCTGCGACGCCATTCCCCGTTCGGTGAGAGTTGGTAGGGTGCGCTTCTCGATCCTTATCACTCGGTCGTTATCGTTGGCCGGGATGCTGACTCCTGATGCTACCTGGGCCATCTCATTGGCCTTGTGGTTCTCGGCGCGCGGTATGTGGATGAAGGAGATCCTGGAAAATTGGTCGGCCGTATTCAGGGCCGTTACATAATAAAGGGTCAAATTTTCGCTTGTGCATTGGTAATCCCCGGTCCACTGGTTAATCACTAGCAGGGAATCTCCATAGACCAGGACACGGGTTGCTTTCATTTCTCTCAGAATCTCAAGGCCGATGATGAGTGCTTCATATTCGGCCTGATTGTTGGTGCATCTGAAGTCAAGTTGGAACGCAAATTACCATCTTTGCCCTTGAGGGGACTCGATTACGACCCCAGCCCCGGATCTGGCCTCGGTACTGGACCCATCGAAGTACATGGTCCAGTAGTTCTTTTCCATGTGCGCCATACCAATCTCGACCTCCGTCTCCTCTTCTTGTCCTTGAGTCGGGTGGTGGGCCAAGAAATCGGCCAATGCCTGACCTTTGACTGATTTCTGAGCCACATACTGGAAGGTGAACTCGGATAATGCCATTGTCCATTTCCCAATCCGGCCGCGTATGATCGGCCGAGTGAGCATGTATTTGATAAGATCGGTCCTGGAGATGATTTGCACGACCGAAGGAAGCATGTAATGGCGTAATTTGGTAGCCGCGAAATAGAGCGCTAGGCATAACTTCTCGATTGGTGAATAGTTCAACTCGGCCATGTTAAGGGTGCGGCTTAGATAGTGTACCGCTTGTTCTCGTTCAGACTCGTTGTTCTGAGCCAGCAGACAGCAGATAGAGCTTTCAGAGGCCGAGATATAAAGCCCCAAGGGCTTCCCTTTCTTCGGCGGCATAAAAACCGGGGGTTGGGATAAATATTTCTTGATGTCGTCAAAAGCTGCCTGGTGCTCTGTCTCCCATACAAATCGCTCCGCGTCCTTTAGTTTGAGTAAAGGGGTCAGCGGCCGAATTTTCCCGGCCAGGTTGGATATAAAGCGCCTCAAAAAGTTGACCTTACTAAGGAAGGACTGGAGCTCCTTCTTGGTTTTCGGTGAAGGTGCTGCCATAATAGCCGTGGCCTTATTCTTGTCTACCTCAATTCCTCGCTAGTGAACCAAAAAACCGAGAAATTTTCCGGCGGTGACGCCGAAGGCACATTTCTTAGGGTTCATTTTTAGGCCGTACGCCCGCATTCGAGTAAAGGCCTGACCGAGATGTCCTGGGTGGTCGGCTCTGGACGGGGATTTTACCACCACGTCGTCGATATAGACTTCCACGGTTCGGCCGATCAGGTCGTGGAAAATAAGATTCATGGCTCGCTGATATGTCGCGCTAGCGTTTTTTAGGCCGAATGGCATGACCACCCACTCGTAAGTCCCCATCGCGCCCGGACATCTGAACGCCGTTTTGTGGACGTCCTCCTCGGTTATGAAGATCTGGTTATAACCAGCGTGGCCATCCATGAATGACAAGAGCTCGTGTTTAGCGGCTCCGTCCACCAATAAGTCGGACATAGGCATGGGATATTCGTCCTTGGGGGTCGCAAGGTTCAGGTTTCTATAGTCAGTGCAAATCCTCAAGGCCCCTGTCTTCTTTAGTACTGGCACGATGTTGGCCAGCCATTCAACATACCGAGCCATGCGGATAAAGCCGGCCTCAACAAGTCGCTCGATTTCTTCCTTGACTTTCAGCTGTACCTGGGTCGAGAATCGCCTTGGCGATTGTTGAAAAGGCCTAAACCCCTCCTTGATTTTTAGTTCGTGCTCGACCAGGTTCCTCGGCAATCCAGGCATTTTGTGATAATCCCAAGCAAAGCAGTCTTTATATTCATGGAGCAGGCCGATAATTTCGGCCGCCAACTCAGGATTCAGAAGCTGGCTTACAAAAAGAGGCCGTGGTTCGGCCTTGATCCCCACATTTATTTCTAATAACGGGATCTTGGACCTCGGGGTAATCGTCCTCCATCTCGGCGGGTGCAATTTCTAAATCGTCAATGGTCAGAGTGTCCGCCTCGTCGGCTTCGTGGAGGAATTCGATAAGGTTGATCGGTGAGTTTGGCTGCAAGGATTCCGCCGCCCAATGTTCTAGTAGCCTTTCCAGCAGATCGGTCACGGCCGCTGCTCCCCCTTCAGTGGTTGTACCCGTCATTTAAAGGCTGGTAAGGTCGATCAACACTTCGCGCACCGAGTCCTGTCGAGTACTTTTGGCGCCGAGTTCCAATACTTTCTGGGCCGTCGTGGCCGGTAAGAACGACCCATCCGACGTCATCGTCATAAATCCGTGCCTGTACAGCATTGGTCTCGAAGGGTCTTTCGTCGGCCGGGTGTATGGATACCCTTCGGCCGTCCCAGAAAAACAAGAGTTGGAAAAGAGAAGATGGTATGCATCCGGCCTGGTGGATCCAGTCGCGGCCTAGCAGTATGTTGTAGTCCACGCTGGACTCGACCACATAGAAAGCTGCGATCCTCGTTTGGTCGGCCACAGTGATTTTAAGCGGCAGCACCCCGATAGTTTTGGATTTGTCGCCGATGAAACTGCTCATGACGACATCACTGGGGATGAGGTCCTCTCTTGTCTTGGCTAGCTTTCTCATTAGCGAACAGGGAAGGATGTTGACCATCGCTTCGCAGTCAACGAAGACTTTAGATATGGGCACACCCTCCACATGGGCCGAAATATACAATGGCTTAAGGTGCCGGTATTTGTTCGGCTCGTCTCTAGGGATTACTTCATTGAAAGCCACGGCCAACAATTCCTCTTTTGTCTTCGGTCTTTGGCCCAGCTGTTCTTTGGCCACGTCTCCTAGGAAAGCATGTAAAGGTATTGAAAGTGCGTTACAGAAAAATAAGTTGCTCCGTGGGAGGCTTTTGGTTTTGGTGTTTGGACCTTTTGTACGTGGTCTTGAGCCTGGTATTTATAGGAGTCCTGGAGAGCTAATCGAGGCTTGATAAGACCAGCATTGTGGAGTCTGATCAGAGCAAGCATGGTGGAGTCTGATCGAGGCAAGTGGGTCAGTTCAATCAGCATTTGGGATCGTGAAACTCAGTGGTGTGACTCCCATAAATCTCGGTGAATCTCGGCCACCGCCCTAATCGTAGATTCTGCACCCCTGGTCGTGGGAACGCATTAAATGCCCTGATTTAGTGGTTGGTGAAGAGACCGCAAGTTGTAAGAACATTTGCGAGAATGTTTGTACCTAACCACTCTGGTTACCAAATCCTGACTTCAATCACTTCCCTTCTGCCCTCATGCATTAAATATTTCATGCCCCAGTGAATTTGCTGTGACGGACAGAGGCACTACTTCATTAAATGGGGCGTGGGACCCTGAAGCCACGTGACCTTTTGACCATAATATCTTCGGCCGTGCTTTGCATGGTCCTCGGCCTCGGCCCATAAGGCTATGGTCGAGAGGTCGAGAAGACCCTGCCTTCGCATTTGCCTTGTGTTCTTTACGAACGCAAGACACTTTGACAAAAACGCGGCCGTTTTACTCCATGAACAGGTGTCAAGGCCGAGAAGAGGCCCCTTCTTACAGCCGTATTTTATTAGGCACAAACACTCCTTGTCCACCTCCTAAAATAGGGAAACTTCTAGGAGCTCCTAAATCTGAGGAGAGAGAAAGGACTCCTAGTGGCTCCATATAATTTAATGTTTTTTTTTAATGAGTTTTTTAAGCCTTTAATTAATGCTAACTATTTTATATACATTAGAAAGATGGACCAATTAAAAAAGAGTTATAACATTTAGGACTCCTTAAATTAGAGAGTATAATTGGAGTTAAAATTTTATAGAGAGCTCCTAAAATATAGATGCTCTAATCCTCTATTGGGAAATGCGAGGACATGTTGGTTTCAAAATATGTATTAGGAATATTAAAAAAAAATTGTATGGGCTACAGCCCATACAATCCATAGTGTCAATTCATCCCTAGAGCAAATGGGGGTTGGGGATTGGTGTGCGATGGAGGAAGTGGTGAATTTTTTTTTTCTTTTCTAAGCTTTTCTTTTAATGGTTTTATAATTTTTAGATTATTTTTAAATATATTTTTAAATTTAATCCGCATGGCATCCTTATCATTGGATATATGAAACCCATATGTGTGTCACATCATTAATTTAATAGATTTTTGGACGGAACCTGACGATAGGGATAACTTGTGAGCACACGTATATGTTAACCTTAAGGACCACTAATGACACAAACTAAAAGGATGCAACATGATAGGCTCGTGAACCTCATGAATATTTTGTGATAAATAAAATAAACCTTATTAAAATGTCTATCGAAAGACAAAATTCCAATTTGGAAATGATTAGTCCTGAAATTCTAAATTTCGTAATTTCTGAATTAATCAACTCAAATCCAAAAATCCCATTAATTCTAAAGCAATCAAATAAAAGCCAGGTAATACAAAAGGAATCCACTCCAAAACCAAACTAGTACAAAATTATCCAATCAAACGAACTACGTCGATTTGACCCACCTAGGATACGTAGGCAATGTAGCATCCCACTTGATGATTGAATGTGAATTTCCTTTCTTGTGTGTCCTCGTACTAATTTTTTGCAACATTTGTTTCTTTAATTTTCTTCACTTTAATTCAAGGACGGTACTGTTCATAGGCTTAAGTGAGCTGTAGCCCAGTGCAAAATCTGTAGAAAACTAAACAGGGTCCAAATTTTATAATTGTTGTAAAGAATAAAGTGGTGGAGCCCACTTACTATTTGTTTGAAGACTTTTGGTGCATGAGTTTATTGCACACTCACAGGTGTCATTCACATTTGCCTATAAAAGGCTTCCTTCTTATGCAAATGGGATACAGACCAACCATCTCAGAAGAAATGAGTGCCCAGATAGAGAGGAAAGAAAGGAAGGGAAGAAAGAGGGTGATTGAGTGGAGAGAAAAAAAGAGCAGAGAGAAATTCTCCAAGAGAGAAAAATCAGTGAGCCACATACATTGTAAACACTGAAGTTGTAGCTCTATTATTTTACATAATGAAAAGTTACTACTGTTGTTCTCCGAGGACGTAGGCATGGCCGAACCTCGTTAAATATTGTGTCTCATTTATTTTACGCACATCGCAATATACTCGCATAATCCCGTTCATTTTACAATACATTATCAGCACTAATATCTCTAAATTACCAGCTGGGATATTCGATCAAAACACTCTGCTTCATTGCTTTTCTTTCGTGGGTTTGGTTGAGTTGCTCATGCTCTTGTGTGTATCAATATAGCTTTTGTGATACTTCGTTCTTCCCTACTTTTCTCAATCACCCAGTTCCAGACCCTCTCATCTGTACCTATTTCTTCTGGTATCTTATCACCATCAACCATCAGTTTGGTGAAGTGAGATGTAAAATATGGTAGCAGAGATAATAGTCATGGATATCCTAGTGTTTATTTGACTGCACTTGCTGCAAATAAAAGGGATATATGAGCAAACCCACTGAAAGGATGAGCTCCCTGCCTCTTACCTTTTTTATTATTTTATTATTTCATTATTTCTTTACACTATTTAATACACACCAAGATTAGTGCAGGTGTACGCGTGACAGTTGAAAAGCAGAGGCTTGGATTCAACCCTGCACAAAAACCACTTCAATATGATAATATATATTGGAAAACTGTTTTGGTTTAATATTTTATAATGGTAAGAAAGCAATTGGGAGCATGCATATGCACAAAAATCATATCCTTATCATTCGATTATTGTTTACTTTATATATTATATAATTTTATGGTTCAATAAAGTACTTTAATGGATGGTTTCACCTTTTATTTATTTTTAGTGGTGGTTTTATTTTCGTATTTACTTTATTACTATATTGTGTAGGTTTATTATCTATACAACAATATTTATTTAAAAGTGTGGCGTAGGTTTAGTGCTCATACAAGCACGTTTACTTTATCGCACATTTACATTTATTTAAAGTATGGTGCGGGATTAACGTCCATACATGAAGCAATTTAATTTATGAATTTATTTTATCGCATATTTACCTTTATTTAAAGTATGATGTGGGTTTGTCGTCCATACCAGAATTGTGCGGTATGATGAGTATTACAGCATACAGAGATCAGGACCAAAAGTTCCTTGATCCTCATCACACAATTGCATCAGGACTTGAAGATCCTTGATGATGATAATGATATGAGAGCTGTCAATCTCTCTAGTACTATACTTGTTAACAAGTGATCGGTCCTGAAGATCCTTGATCCTTGACATATAAATAAGGACCTGGAGTTCCTTGATGATGTAACAGTACTATATTGGTCAATAGTGCCGTACACATGAATAATAACTGTACTAGCAAATGTACTGTACGCATGAATAGACACATATTTGTGACTTGATGAATAGTACCATATACATGAATAGTGACGTATGCATAGATATTAACCATTTTCGGTAAACTGTCACTATATACAAAAGGGAACCTACAGTTCCTTAAACTCATGGATGAGCAATTAAATGAGATATCAGAAGTTTCTCAAAACATGAACAATTATGTAAGGGCCTGAAGTCTCGAAATATGTACAGGAAATTATAAAAGTGTCCACACCATGAGAATGTGTGATTTTGGCTTGAAGTTGAAAATCTAAGAGTATTGAATGTCCATATGCGATTTTGGCCTGAAGTTCAAAATCTAACAGTGTTGAGAACCTGAAGTTCCAACAGTTAAATAGACAACCCTTGGGGTATTATTGCAAATTGTGGTACACCACATATTTCTTTGGCATAAGAAAATGATGAATTTAATGAAGCTCGATTATGTTAGAATCGACACCTTAAGGAAGAAATATATATTGTGAATTCCGGTTGTTAAGAATATACCGTGAAATGAATAATATCATGATAAACCTCAAAGGATGAATTGAGGGTCCCCACATATTTTGTTATATTATATGATCTGGGTTGGAAGCCCATTGATCCAAATATATGAGAAATCTCGAACATGAAGTTTTGGGTATATAGTAGTTAATGCTCTTCACTTCTATATTGCAATATTATCATGGCTTTTACACAATTCATATTTCATGCCTAATTGAAAAAGGCAAATAAATTATGAGGTCGTGTTTAGCCCAGGGTAGAAGTTCCGGACTCACATGCGTTGAAATATGTAATTTGAGAGATTTGATGTGGTTATTTGAACCTATAAGGCACAAGGTTCCAAACCATCATTTTGCAAAGACGTGAAAACCACAGGTGCAAGTTTAAGAATTTTCCCAATTATTATAACAGGAAAGGAGCATACAACAGATAGATTCTTTTCACCTGCAAGGAAAAGTAGGCTCTGTAAAATCTATAAAATTACATTATGTTCTGGAAGCCTCTGAAGGAAGAGGACGACGCCTCTTAAGATTAGCCATGAGCCTTTAGTGGTCTCCCAGAAACTTTTCATTGGAAATCTACAGCATGTCAAGCTTTGTCTGCGTATCAATGGAGTATGAACTCACCAGTATCAACAAGGAATTATTTTCCTCTTTAAGTCTTTCAACCTCTTGTTGAGACTCGTGAAGCATTCTCCGAAGAGATGAATTTTTAGTGTTTAGCTCTTGAATCTCGTTTGCTCTGGCATGCAAACGATCAGCCATGTTAGAAACAGAAGCATCACTCTGAATGCTAAAAGCCATTGAGTCATCAATAGCCTCTTCATCAAATCTTCCTATTAACAGTATTTCATCCATAGGAGTAAGGAAATTCCTAGCTACTATGACAGCAGTCATATCATTCATTATCACAAAATCGTTAATCGTGAGATGACGATTTTGGGATACAAAGGATAGACGCCAGACTTCGGCGTCACGGGTTGTTTTGGAGGCAATATTTAAATCAAAATGCTTGGGGGGGGAGGGGGCGCCACGAGAGAGAGAAGAGGAAGCCATTTTAAGAAGGTTTCGAGTAAAGTCTTAGAAAAATTGAATTTTTATAAAATGGAAGGAAGTTGAGTTGAAACTTAGTTACCCCAATCAGACCTTGCAGATGCAATATCTATAGATGAAAATGTGGCACCATTTCTTGGATCCCAATATTTTCTCAGATCCCCATATTCTCTTTTTCTTTCCCAAATTCCAAAACTTCACGTGGCCTCCATTAATGTCTATCTGCACTTTAGGTGTTTTTAAGGATTATTTTCGTCAAAGCCGATGTTGATTTGCAGATTTCACGAAGCTACTTTTTCAAAAGCACCTCGAGAATCTCACAAATTTTCTGTGGTTAATTTGAGATTCACCAGACCTAATTATTCCTCTAATTTATGTATAAATATGTTACTAACGAAATTTTCTTTGCAGAATACATCCAGTTTTCTCCATATCTAGTGATGCATTATCCACATGTTTTTCCTATCAGTGAGCACTCGATGTGCTTGAGAAGCGAGACTATCTCTAATCTTTCATTCAGGAAGCAAGACTATTCCTGATTACGTTTTGGCGATGTTGGGGAGCTGTAATGACGACCACATGCTCTAATCTCCTGAAGTTCTTCTATGCTAGGAGAAATGAGAGTTTGTTGTCTGTTACATCACCAGTTTCATTCCCTAATTGCTTACCTACCTTGCAATTAATATCACAATTCTTTGTGTCTTTTCTTTCTTTTATAACTCTCTATTCATAAGGGATTTTATTTCTTTAGAACGAACATCTGAAGAAAGAATCCATGTAGTGATCCTAACACTGAGGGTTATTTTTTGACAAAGATAGAAGAATTGTGATTTTTGCTCTTGCAGGATATAACTAGATTATCAAACGTTACATTGTATTTGCTGAGTGGATACGAGCTTGAATGATATTTGAGCAAAGTTTCTCTAACCTAAGAATGTAAGCAATACTTGTGTTATTTCATGCTTGTACTCTTATTTTGATGTTGTACGATATCCTTAAAGGTAACCAAATAGGGAGATAAGGCCGTTCCAGAAGAACGCCATGCAAAGGACCATTCCAAAAGAACGACTTGCACTATAGATCATTCCAGAAGAACAACTTGTATTATGACCATTCTAGAAGAATGGCTTGTATCATTCTGATATGTATTCATGAATTATTAATGCAAATTTCATAGATTGCAAGTTGAATACATTGATAATACACTGCATAGATTAAAGTCCCAGAAGGACAATTCATTGACATGTGTGTATTAATCTGTGGCATGCCTGCAGCATGACATATATATGGGTTCTAAATGTTCCAACTCCCTAAATGGAGATTATCCATGCCCTACTGTAAAATAAAGCTCCATTGGAGGTTATGATCCACATTCTCACATAATTCATCTTATAAGAGATGTCTGTCTAGAAAGAGACAATAAAAGCCCCCTTGAGTTGCTTGGGTACCCAAAAGCAAAGAAATGCTTATAATTAATGCATGCACATGCACATGAGAATAGTGGGATCATGAATTGATGAATGACAATTTTTGGTTTTGGAGTAGCTACTCAAATCATCAATGGGTTGTGTTGATTGGAACCATGTTTTATTATTAAACCTTGACAATACCATTGGTGATAAGGTTATAATTTCACACACTTGCATGCCTTCTTTGCTTAGTAATTCTGTTTAATTTCTCTTTATTTGAAGTCTCTTACCTATGTTTGTGTGTTTGTAGGTTAAAACAGCAAGGGGATCACATTTGATACAATACATGCATTTTGAAGACAAGTTAGCTCAAAACACTGTCTGCAGATCAGTCACATTCACGGATTAACCTGTACTTGCTAAAAAAGAACCAGATAATGAGCCATACATTACTGAAAAGATACGGAAGTCTAGTTTCCGTAGCATTTTACGGTTCATGATTTGGAGTCTTCTAGAGGAAGTTATACCTAATTTAGTAGCTCAAGGTCAAAATTCGGCAGCATCTGCATTACTGGGCCAAAAATGACATTTGAAGGTCTTCCCTATTTTCCCTTGAGTTGGGCTACTTATGGCTGGAAAGAAGACATTCTGAACTTCAAGTTTGAGGGTTCAAAGTCATCATTTGCTTAAGGGAAGCCCAATTCGTAAGCCCTTGAAGTTTCTGGTCATGCTGACCTAAGCATGAGCTAAGTGTGCTTGGTCATTATGACATGAGGATGAGGTATTAGTGATTGTGGGAAGTTAGGTGAAGCAGATGCATTTCTTATATTTGCGTGGAGTTTTACAGCAGCTAAAGGGAATCAAACATAATGAAGTGGGAGCTGCAATATAAAGCCAAAAAAGAAAAAAGAATTGTTTTCAAATGCAAGTGTGTTAAGTGAAGTTAGGTGTGGTTGGTGAACATAATTGTATAATCAGATTCCTCTAACCCTTGTGCCTATAAATAGAGTCTCCAAAGAGCTAAGAGGCTGATCATATCAATCCATAACTCATTTCATCAATTACAAAGAGAGAAGAGAGCTACTAGTTGCAAAAGGAAGCAGAGCTTGGAGCTGTCCTGGGAAGTCCTTGCTACCATCATCTAGTTCTTTTCTTCTCTTTATCCTATCTTATATATTTCCATTCTATATTGTTTTTCAATTATTAAATATGAGTAACTGAATTTCTACTTAGTTAGAGGTGAATTCGAAGCCATGGACATATGTTTTATATGAATTGATCACTTCCAGTTATGGTTTCGTAAAGTATGAATGTGATTTACTTTTCTGTTTTATTCAGGACTTATTCTTGCATGTTTATTAAGGATGCATACTTAGTTTGCATGCAGGGATTTGATGCTAGAATATGAGGGAATTTTACCTAATCGTTATGAACTTATATTCACAAGTAGTAAAAGTCACTAGTCATGATTGTGTTAAGTAAATTCCTGGCAGGAGTATCATGCTTTTCATAGTTACAAATGCTTTGTCAAAGCTTATGATTTTCATAGAACTTAACGATCTTTGATATATATCTCTATCATGTTGTTCATATAGGGAACTTGATAAGAATAATTTGATTGAGTCGATGAGTCCAATTCAATGAACTTAGGAAAATCTGAGAGTTAATTAGTGCAGTTCACAATTAATTTGGGGCTTTGTCATTCGTAAATTATAGAAAGAGTAACTGGAGATCTATTTGTATGCATATGTTCCATGTGTAGAGAAGAATCCTCTAGCTATCCCTTAATCCATATTTCATTCACAACTTAGTTATTTGCTATTGTCAATTTTACTTTGGTATAAATCATCCAACTCCCCCCAATCATTGTTCCCTTAACTTAGTTCTAGTTTAATAAATTTAATTTGTGTTGATTAGCATCCCTCCTAATCCCCGGAATAGAACGATCCCTACTTACTCGTACTACGATTGCATGATTTATAGGGTTTAATTTGTGCGTTAGTTATTTCTCACACCAAATTTTGGCGCCGTTGCCGGGGATTAGCAAAATTGCTAATCTTCCATGCGTTTTCGTTGTTCTTGTGTTTCTGATTTTGGTTTGTTTTGTTTTCTTTGTTTTAGGTACAAGTGTATGACTCAAAGTTCACACCGTGTTCATGCGCACATATTGGACTTTGACGACGATCTCGAACGAACTTTGAGAAGGAAGAGGAAACAACCAGAACTCAGTCCCTCTAGTTCTAGTTCCGAACCCGAATCTGAAGCAGAAACGGACTTGGAAGAGGAACAAGACATGGCTGTAGACAATAGATCAATCAAGGAACTTTCAGCCTCTGAATTGGACAATGCAGTCCCTCTTTGCATTCAATACCCCAGGGCTGCTGCAGGCAAGACCGATGTGTTTGAATTGAAGTCAAGTTTGCTACATCACATTCCCAGATACCATGGGCTGTCCATGGAAGATCCAAACAAGCATTTGAAGGAATTTGAAGTAGTATGTTCAAGTATTGTTTGTGCCTAAATAAATCACGGCCTTTTGCGGCCGAGGAACCCTCCTCTCGGCCGCGGTCTTTTCTCATGGGCTCAAGAAAACGCTAAGGCAAGGTTTTCTCGGCCGCTCGAGTGAAAATCACGGGCCGAGGCCGAGGGGCACCCAGGGCACGGCCAGGGGAGATATTGACCAAATCATCACGTGGCTTCGGGGTCCCACGCCCCATTTAATGAAGTAACGCTTCTGTCCATCACAGCAAATCCACTAGGGCACGAAGCATTTAATGCACGAAGGCAAAAGGGAGTTGATTGAAAGCAGGATTTGGTAATCAGAGTGGTTAGGAACAAACATTCCATCAGATGTTCTTGCAATTGGCAGTCCCTTCACCAACCACTAAACCAGGGCATTTAATGCGTTCCCACGGCCAGAGACGCAGAGATCTCGATCAGAGCAATGGCCGAGATTTACCGAGATTCATGGGGGTCACACCACCATGCTTCACAATCCCAAATGCTGAGCAGACCCAGCCATGCTTGCCCTGATCAGACTCCACCATGCAGGTCTTGTCAAGCCTCGATTGTCTCTCCCGGACTCCTGCTATATAAACCAAGCTCAAAACCACATGCAAAAGGTCCAACACCAAAAACCAAAAGCCTCCCACGGAGCAACTTATTTTTTCTGTCATGTACTTTCAATATCTTTACATGCTTTCTTAGGAGTAGTGATAGATTGTAAGAAACTTCCATTCATCAATATATCATACGACCCTTGATTTCTTTAGGCGCCGGAGCACCACCCTTGTTGTCGCCTCACTCACCCCATATATCATACGACCGTCGCTCTCCGAGCAACGCGCCGGAGCACCGCCCCAAAACCCACCACCTACCACCAACGGCCTTGTAGTTCAGGCCGTGAACCTGACGGCCGAGACCAGTTCCTTTCTCGGCCACAATCGTTTGATAAAGAAGTCCAGACCAAACAGGCGCAATATTCCAAACACCTTCTAAACCAAACACTCCACCGAACTCGACGCACGGTAGACCGTGCTAGCACGCCCGCGCACAAACCGCACCGCATTCCAAAAGTAGGACTCCGTGTTATACGCACGTCCCCTCGGCCCGGAGAACTAGGCCGAAGAGATTTGCGCAGGCAACAAGTATGACACCCATTAACGTGGATGGAAATATTTTGAAGATGAAAGCCTTTCCATTTTCTCTTATGGACAAGGCTAAGGATTGGCTCTATGAACTAGCACCTGGAACTGTTAGTTCTTGGGAAAGTATGAAGAAAGCATTCTTAGAGAAATTCTTCCCAACTTCAAGAATCATTGTTTTAAGGAAGAAAATTAGTGGAATTCAACAAGGCCCGGGAGAATCCTTTCCAGTGTACTTTGAGCGTTTTAAGACGTTAGTTGCATCCTGCCCACAACATCAAATGAAGGAAGAGTTTTTAATTCAATATTTCTATGAAGGGCTACTTCCACTGGAGAGACAAATGCTTGATGCTTTAGCAGGAGGTGCTTTGGTTGACAAAACACCAGTTGCTGCAAAGATCTTAATAGCAAACCGAGCTTTGAATGCACAACAATATGAAGGAGTTGGAGGGAGAGATCATACACAGCCAAGTTAAGTTAATGAGGTAAGTGCTATTTCAGAACTTCAATCTCTAATGGCTAATCTCTCTACTCTTATTTCGCAGGTTGTTGAAGGACCCAAAGTGCAAAGTGCAGCCACTTGTATCGTGTGCTCTATGCATGGACACCACACTGATCAATGTCCTCAATTAATAGCGAATGGGGGATGGGAAAGTGCCAATGCCATAGGTTATCAAGGACAAACTCAACCTAGGTATGACCCATTTTCAAACACCTACAATCCAGGCTGGAGAGATCATCCAAATTTTAAGTGGAGGGAGCCTCAACAAACTCAACAACAAGGAGGATATAGACAGCCACCTCCGAGATTCTATCAAAGGCCATTCGCACCACCACAACCTCAACCACAAACTGCCCAATCAAATTTAGGTTTCCCAATGGATAATGATCAAATGCTTAAAGTACTAACTTCTTTGACTCAGGGTTTACAAAATCAAGCCAAAGAGATTAGCGAAGTGAAGAAGCAAATTGGGCAGATGGCGGAATTCATGGGACAGTTTAGAGAAGAAGGCAAACTACCTAGCTCAACCATTGTCAATCCAAAAGGAGGTTTTGAAACGGCTAAAGTTGTCATCTTGAGGAGTGGTAAAAAGATTGGAACCAATCCCAAAATGTCCAAACAAAGCCCAACAAAGCATGAAAAGTCGCTTATCAAAGACAATGAGGTGGACAAAGCCACAGCAAGGGAGGAAGAACCCTTGCCGCAATCCCCCAAAGCTCCTGCACAACCAAACTCAGGTAAGGTTGTTCCAAATTCAACTAATTCTAACCCTATCCCACCAAATGTGCCTTTCCCTCAGAGGTTTATGCAATCTAAGAAAGAAGAGAATGAAAAAGACATCTTAGATACTTTCAGGAAGGTACAAGTAAATATCCCACTTCTTGACGCAATAAAGCAAGTTCCAAAGTATGCTAAATTTCTGAAAAAGCTTTGTACAACAAGGAGGAGGATTTCAAACAAAGAAGTGGTAAGGGTAAGTGAGAATGTTTCTGCAGTTTTGCAACGAAAGCTGCCACCTAAATGCAAAGATCCAGGTAGTTTCACAATCCCTTGTGTTATTGGTAACACCAAGTTTGAACATGCCATGTTAGATTTAGGTGCTTCCATTAATGTCATGCCATACTCTATTTATGCATCTATGAACTTAGGAGAGCTTAAAAAGGATGGAGTTGTAATTCAATTAGCTGATCATTCTAATGCATATCCGAAAGGAGTTTTGGAAGATGTTTTGGTGCAGGTTAACCACTTGATATTTCCAGCAGATTTTTATGTGCTTGAGATGGAGGATTCGGCCCATTCTACACCATTGCCAATCTTACTTGGACGACCTTTCATGAAATCAACCCGAACCAATATCGATGTGTTCAAAGGGACGTTGACAATAGAATTTGATGGCGATATCATTGATTTCAATATTTCTGAAGCTATGAGGTACTCTATGGATGATCACTCATGTTTCTTTGTTGATGCATTTGATTCTTTGGCGCAGGAAAATCTCAAATCCCTAGATAGGGATGCCCTTGAAACCACCATTGTTCAAGGAATTGAACTCATCAAAAATGGGGCCGAACCTAATCATGAAGAAATCTGCGAGATGGTGGCTGCCCTTGAGTCATTGCCACAATATGTTGGTAAGCCTCCAATCCCAATTCCAATTCTTTGTGATTCTGTTCATAATCTGAAAAGGAAAAGGAAAGCAACAAGGAAACGATGGAAATGGAAGACAAGCTTGGTGAACTCTCTTGCATTGCATGCGGTGCCGATTGAGCCCAAACCTCCCCATTCACTATAATAAGTTGGATGTCCGGCTGAAGACATAAAACTTAGCGCTTCTTGGGAGGCAACCCATATGTTGAAGAATAAGGTGCTTGGTATCGGTCGACCTAATTGCATCAAGAGGGAGTTTCTCTAATCCTTCGTCTTAAACTTTCCCCTTATTATTTACATGTTCTCAATCATCTTATATGCTTTCACATTGAGGACAATGCTCCATTTAAGTTTGGGGGTAGGGATTGACAATTTTGTTAGGTTTTGTGGTAAAGTTAAGTTGTGTGAGCTTTGTTTTGCTTAGTATAATTTTATTCAATGTCTTGCAAGCTAATAAAAAAATAAATAAAAAAAAAGATTTTTCATATGAGTTGACTTCTGGTAACTCCAATGAGCACCTCTGTTAATACAGTGTCTAGGAGTTCTTTAGGCGACACCTTCGGTGTCTAAGAAGTTTGGGTTTTAAGTAGGACCATTGTGACCTCTCCAAACTTCCCGGATCCCCTAGCTGTGTTTTCTGAAGTTCTTAACTGGCAATCCATGAGTCACTTGTATATTCGTGTGTTTTATTCAAAAAAAAAAAAAACCCCTTCTCTTTCTCTGAAACACTACCTACATTAACCCTAAAAATAACTCTCAATCTTTCATTTGATCTAGCCACCCGCTAACCCTTGAAACCAAACCTTCTCTTCCCAACCCTTCTCCAAATTATTGCTTATTATAGGGCTCGTCAATGGAGAAACTCAAGGATGCCGTCGGTGGAAAGCTCAAGGAGGAGAAGTCCGAATTGAGCATGGTGAAGGCGCCTAGCCCAATAGTTTTTTTGAACTCACTGCCAGCTATCCCACCAGAAGATCCTTTGGGAGAGGACACCATTATGCAACGGGTGTTTGAGGTGATTGAGGTGTTCGTTCTTATGTTTGCCCTGGAACCCTCAGAAGTTTTCATAGATGCTTCTCTGTCGCATAGAGGTATGCTGATAGAGGCAATTGAAGACATGGTTCCAAATTGGGATCTGGATTGTGGATTGGAAGAGATGCAGCTTGCGGCGCTGGCACATTGTCTAGATACTTAGAGGGTATATCTGCTAGATAGGAGGTTTGTGGCAAGAACTGTTGTGTTGAGCAGTCACATGTATTGTACAGGTAACATTCGAGACGAGTTTGGCATTTACTTAAGTGTGCTTGACGAGTTTCACTTCCAATTAGTGTACATGACCACAAGGCTCCGAGACTTCGTGGAGCAGATGGATGAGTTGATGATAGATGGAGCCCAATATGATTCTTCTGTTTCAGACCCTTCGGAAAGTGAGTCGGATTGAAAGATGAACCGTGCAGTGCCAGCATGTCATACAACCAATGCTAAGGAGCTGCTTATGTCCTAATCGCTTCAAAGGGGAATTTTTCTACACTCTAACCTTTGGTTATGTCTTTTCCTTATCTTCTTTCCTTGCATTTATGAGGCATTGCATGTTCTTACGTTCTAAACATTGAGGGCAATGTTTCATTTAAGTTTGAGGGTATTCGAAGGATTTGGTTATGTTGTTTTACTGTCAAATTTTAAATTTTTTAGTGTGTTTAGCGTCTAAAAACGCAGGATTTTGTGTGTTGTTTCGTTATCCTTCCAAACACCTATGATAAGACTTGGATTTAATACTAATATGGTTTATCAGAAATTGAGAGTCATTTTTTAAGGACTTTGTGTGGTTCTGAGTTAACTCTGTCTTGCATGCCACCCTTGCACTTATTGAGCACTTTGCCAAGTTAGTCCAATTTCTTGTTACTTAGAGACGTTATGCAATTCTACTTATCTCATGATCTTGGTTTTGTACTCTAGAACTTATTTGAATATTTCTTGAGACATTTTGTTGCCATACAATGCTTAGGAAGTGATTTAGGCCATGTTTGAACCGTTTGAGTTTTTCTAACCATCCCTCTACATTTATTCATCCCTAGTCAACCCATTTGAGCCTGCATTAAGCCTTTCTTTGTGTAAACCATTCCTACCATAATGAAGCTCTGTTTTCTTATTCTTACTTATTCTATGAGCAATTAAAGTTATCTTCAAAAGAGAGTTATAAAGAATGCAAGGTTTTTGGAGCAAAAGTGAATCATTAGTGCCATTACCCAAGTGTTGAAAAGAAATAAGTTTGGGGGCTTTGTCACGGCCCTAGGGTGTTATAAAAGAGAATAGCATGGTGATCTAGGGTAAAGAGCCACAAAATTAAGCCAAATAAACACATTTGAAGGTGCTGAAATTATGATTGAAAATCTGCTCATGTATGTGTTCCTTACTTGTTACAAAGTTCAAAATTCTCTTATGCTCTTACCTGTGCTTTAATTGTGCTAAAAATATTGTATATCTCATATCCCTTCTTTCATTCAACCACTACCATGAACCTCATTACTACCCTTGTACAGTCCTTTTGATCATTGGTGTTGCATGGTATTACTGTGGAGAGCAGATTGGATAATGAGCTTATGGGGTTCAGAATTATTGATTTTGCTCTAAGTGAGTGCGCATATACTTATTTGAGTGGCAGGGGTTGTTCTGATTTGGCATTCACACACTACACTTAAGGGTGTCATTGTGAGCTTTACTTTCTTGTGAATCATGTGTAGAACTTAGATTGTGATTGTTGTGTTTCTTTGGAACCATATACGTTGGTGATTCTTTGAGGATATTGTTTGGAAGGCTAGTTGCTTATTTCATGTTTCCTAAGTTGTAGTTTTATTTTGTTTTGCTCGAGGACTAGCAAAATCTAAGTTTGGGGGTATTTGATAAGGTTATAATTTCACACACTTGCATGCCTTCTTTGCTTAGTAATTCTGTTTAATTTCTCTTCATTTGAAGTCTCTTACCTATGTTTGTGTGTTTGTAGGTTAAAACAGCAAGGCGATCACATTTGATACAATACATGCATTTTGAAGACAAGTTAGCTCAAAACAGTGTCTTCAGATCGTTCACATTCATGGATTAACCTGTACTTGCTCAAAAAGAACCAGATAATGAGCCATACATTACTGGAAAGATACGGAAGTCTAGTTTCCGTAGCATTTTACGGTTCATGATTTGGAGTCTTCTAGAGGAAGTTATACATAATTTAGTAGCTCAATGTCAAGATTTGGCAGCATCTGCGTTACTGGGCCAAAAATGACATTTGAAGGTCTTCCCTATTTTCCCTTGAGTTAGGCTACATATGGCTGGAAAGAAGACATTCTGAACTTCAAGTTTGAGGGTTCAAAGTCATCATTTGCTTAAGGGAAGCCCAATTCGTAAGCCCTTGCAGTTTCTGGTCATGCTGACCTAAGCATGAGCTAAGTGTGCTTGGTCATTATGACATGAGGATGAGGTATTAGTGATTGTGGGAAGTTAGGTGAAGCAGATGCATTTCTTATATTTGAGTGGAGTTTTACAGCAGCTAAAGGGAATCAAACATAATGAAGTGGGAGCTGCAATATAAAGCCTAAAAAGAAAAAGAATTGTTTTCAAATGCAAGTGTGTTAAGTGAAGTTAGGTGTGGTTGGTGAACATAATTGTATAATCAGATTCCTCTAACCCTTGTGCCTATAAATAGAGTCTCCAAAGAGCTAAGAGGCAGATCATATCAATCCATAACTCATTTCATCAATTACAAAGAGAGAAGAGAGCTACTAGTTGCAAAAGGAAGCAGAGCTTGGAGCTGTCCCGGGAAGTCCTTGCTACCATCATTTAGTTCTTTTCTTCTCTTTATCCTATCTTATGTATTTCCATTCTATATTGTTTTTCAATTATTAAATATGAGTAACTGAATTTCTTCTTAGTTAGAGGTGAATTCGAAGCCATGAACATATGTTTTATATGAATTGATCACTTCCAGTTATTGTTTCGTAAAGTATGAATGTGATTTACTTTTCTGTTTTATTCAGGACTTATTCTTGCATGTTTATTAAGGATGCATACTTAGTTTGCATGCAGGGATTTGATGCTAGAATATGAGGGAATTTCACCTAATCGTTATGAACTTATATTCACAAGTAGTAAAAGTCACTAGTCATGATTGTGTTAAGTAAATTCCTAGCAGGAGTATCATGCTTTTCATAGTTACAAATGCTTTGTCAAAGTTTATGATTTTCATAGAACTTAATGATCTTTGATATGTATCTCTATCATGCTGTTCATATAGGGAACTTGATAAGAATAATTTGATTGAGTCGCTGAGTCTAATTCAATGAACTTAAGAAAATCTGAGAGTTAATAGAGCCCACTTACTATTTGTTTGAAGGCTTTTGGTGCATGAGTTTATTGCACACTCACGAGTGTCATTCACATTTGCCTATAAAAGGCTTCCTTCTTATGCAAATGGGATACAGACCAATCATCTGAGAAGAAATGAGAGCCCAGGTAGAGAGGAAAGAAAGGAAGGGAAGAAAGAGGGTGAGTGAGTGGAGAGAAATTCTCCAAAAGAGAAAAATCAATGAGCCACATATATTGTAAACACTGAAGTTGTAACCCTATTATTTTACATAGTGAAAAGTTACTTCTGCTGCTCTCCGAGGACGTAGGCATGGCCAAACCTCGTTAGATATTGTGTCTCGTTTACTTTACACATATCTCAATATACTTGCATAATCCCGTTCATTTTACAACAAGAATCTATTTCTACTCCCCAAAAATTTTAGCCTACCCCACTTGCCTTTGTTTAATAATTTTTTTGCCAAACATTGTAACTTGCCTTTGTTTAATATTAGTCCAACTTTTTTGGGTTGACTCTAACATAATAAACTAATAAAAAATATATATATTGTTATTTAATAATATATCTTCACCCCACTTGCATTCTCTTTGCCTACTTACCCTTTTTTTTTAGAGTGGTGATTTCCCCACTCCAATTTTATCCACTTACACTCCATTTTATAACTAAAAAAGGACTGTAAGTGGATAAAATTGGAGTGGGGAAATCATTACCCTTTTTTTATTGTCGAATTTTACCAATTAACCTTAAACCCTATTCTTTGCTTGTTTGGCCTAACAAAACATCTCTCTGTTTTCTTTTCTCTCAGCCACGAAAAAGTATCTCATATCTCTTTGAACTTTGATCAAGAGGCAATAAAGAATCATAGGTGTTTTTACTTTATTTCCTCTCAAGGTAAACTTGATTGTATTTTTCAATTTATTTGCTTATGCTGTGTATTTACTAAAGAATGCTATTCTAAATATTTGGGTTTATATATTATATGTATTTCTACTACAGGTATTGACAAATTAAGGTGATGTGAAACTCCACCAAAGCTGCAATATGCTCAGGTTTAGGTACAATGAATATTATTGTTAAATACTGGCTTTATGTTCCATGGCTTGGATTGCATATATTTTGGATTGCTTCTGTTGGATGCATTTTCATTGCTTCTAGCTTTATAGTATTTTTTGTATGGACATAATGTCACATGTTGATGATAATAGACCGACAAAGAGGGGAAAAGCAATTGATTCATTCTTCAAAAAAATTGGTAATGATACTTCAATTTTGGAAGAACCTTTGCATCTCGAACCTCAAATAGTTGGACCTAAAGAATTTTATGCTCCTTCTTTAGAACGGGATCCAGGGAAACACATTGCAATTTGTGAATACCCCATTAATCAACATGATGAGATTCAAAGGGCATATTTCAAATTGGGGCCTTATCAACCTAAACTTTTTGAGCATCCAAGGACTTTGTTCGGGAAACAGAGATGTCAATTTCAATATTCTTGGTTCTCACAGTTTTCCTAGTTAGAGTATTCTCCTTCGTCACATAAGGCATATTGTTTACCATGCTTTCTTTTTGAAAAAAATCCAGCAAGTGGGTTTGCACTAATTACTGATGGGTTCAACAATTGGAAAATAGGTAATGATAGATAAAAATTGTGCATTTTTGCTTCATGTTAGAGGTCCATCTTCACCACATAACAAATGTGTAAGATGTGCTGAGGACTTATGAAATCTTCTCAATATATTGAGAAAGTTATTCATAAACAACCCAAAGAGCTAATTTTGAAGAATCGATTACGGCTCAAGGAAACTATTGAGAGTGTTTGATGGCTTACATTTCAAGCATGTGCTCTTAGAGGTAATGATGAATCAATAGACTCAATGAATTGTGATAATTTTATTGAAGTGATAAAATATACAGCTCAATGGAATGACAAACTTGCTGAAATTGCTTTAGAGAATGTCCCCGAAAATGTTAAATATATCTCAGGGTTGATTCAAAAGCAAATTTTACAGCAACTACATAACTAAACATTTAATAGGTTGGTCCGTTTAGTGTTAATTCTTCCGGTTTCTACAGCAACTACAGAACTAAACATTTAATAACTCTTTAGTTGTAAAAACCATCATAGCACGAAGGAAATTGTCAAAACCATAATTAAAACATAATTAGATTACTTCCACCCAAAACAAAATGTTCAGAAAGTAAACACCGAAAACAATCAATTCTTAAAACATTTAATGCAAGCATCATTTCATAAGAACTATTTATAAAATAAATGTCCACTCACACACGGTCCAAAGCAGACTCAACCCGTTGTGGTTTCATCCGGAGCGATTCATTGCGCCAAAGAACCTATTTGAGAGAATGCTATAATTAATTGAATAATCAAACCCAACACTGAACTTTAAATCAATACCCTAGCTCTTCGGACTCACAGTGGGTGCAAGTCTTTAAGAAAACCCCTAAGGCCATTTTAGGACTTAACAAGAGATTAGACGGTCTCAAAAGACCCCTCGTCAATTGTCCGGTCAAACTTGTCATTCTGGTCAACTGGGCTCGCTGGGCCCACGACATTCGATTTCCGATGTGAAATCCTCTAAGTCCAACAGAGTTTACTAAACACGTCCTGAGAGTTTGGTCTCGATTGAGTGGTCGGATTGCTCTCGATCGCACAATCCGGCGGTGATCAATTTTCATACCCTAAACTTATTGATTCGGAGTATCCGGGATTTCAATTCTTGATCCGCGAATTCCTACATGATCTTAGGGGTACATGAAACAACATACTCAGAATTAGAACTGATCTAACCGTCTGAACATATTGAACCTATATATCGTCTAATATGCGTAAATCCGTTCGATTGTCATACGACAACCAAATTCGAATCCGAGCATTTCGTTGCACTCGGGATGACATGAGGATCAAATAAGAACACAATTGGCAACCACACTATGGTCCATGCGCTGGCAGCACGTGGGTGGCTTGAGAAATTTCCGTCACCGGAAATTTCCCAAATCACCCAACAATACCTACACCTACGTGATTAGGGTAACTAGGGGAGTAACTTATACAACTGGGCCGACCTCTAATTTGGCCGGGAAGTTGCTGGAAAACCACTTCACAGAGAGGAATTTTCTAGGTTTAAAGTCGAACTTCCAAAACTCCAAATCGACCCAAACCAACTACCAAAACATCAAGAACACACTGAGAGGATGAAAATGCACAACTTACTCGACAGATTCCGTTGCCGGAATCACA